>JADRCD010169237.1:6057-16985 GCA_019843815.1 Montemys delectorum | reverse complement strand
TGTGTGTGTGTGTGTGTGTGTGTGTGTGTGTGTGTGTGTGTGTTTTGGGAAGCAACAGTAGTAGGTAGCTATTCTCAACTCCAAGGCTGGGAAGGGGAATGGGTGGGGTTAGGCCTTGGACAGCAATTAGCAGCCTATCTTCTCAAGGCCAACCCTAAGCCCTGAGGCAGCCTATCACAAAGTGATGGGAAGAGAGTGGGGCACAGCACAGACAGACACAGCAGCCTAGAATACAGAGCCAGAGGTTTTCAGAGGGCCTGGGACACCTTACCAAGGATAGGTGAGAGGTCAATCATTCTGGGGCCCGTGGCTCAGGGATCTTTCTTGCATTCTAAGGCAGCCACACCAGCTACCGTCCCATGCTCTCTCCAGTCACTTAGTAGGTTAGTTCATTCAGTGTCCTCTGAGGTACACAGATCACTGTTCCTGTTAGCGATGCTCAGGGAACAGTGGTATGGCTGGGCCTGGAACCCACATACTTAGCTACTAAACTGCCTGCTCTCTACTAGCTGCTTGTAGGGTGTGTAGTAACACAGCCCCCAACGCTGACAGATGGAAGCACGCACGGCACACTCGGGAGAGGGTTTGGTGACGAAGCAGTAGCAGAGCTCCTGGAAATACCCTGAAGCTTTGTAGAGGCAGTTACCATGACAGGTAGCTCAAGAAATGCCCAGGGAAACAGTGGTGAGTGGAAAATGAGTTGAGGCACACGCATTTATTTATATGCTAACAGCAGTAAAGGAAGGATCTCAGGAGAACAGGGCTCTAACATGCCCACAGTCCCTGCCTGGGAATTACTGGGCACTCCAGTTTTGTTTTCTAAGATTTCTGGGGTTTGTTTTCTTTCTTTCTCTTTTTTTAAAGATGGATTCTCAGTCTGGAGTCCATGCTAGCCTTGAACGTGGAATCCCTCCTGCCTCGGCCTCCCTAGTGCTAGGATTATGGGGCACACCAGCACACATAGCCCTCACTGCTTTCTAAAGACCAAAATCAACACATAGTTTTCATGTGAATTCAGACTAACTTTCCTAGGTCCTATCTGCCCTTCAGTTCTGGCCCAGACACTCAGGACTTTTCTGCTATGGAGAATCCATTCCCATCTGGGACACACTCTCAGACATGTGAGGGCATCTCTCTACCTTCTTTCCCAGACTCAACATCTCTGTTCTTTTGATGGCTACAAGTAAAAGCTTTGAAATTCTTCAAAAGATGGACCTGGGTGGTCCTACCATTCCAAAGGGGCCCAGGATTATTGGGGAGGGTTGAGTCACACTATGGGTCTCTGGCTTCCATCCCAACCTGTACCAGCATGAAGGAAGCGGGAATCTGCCCTTTACCAACACTTACTTGCTATGGGCCTCTCCATGTGGACTGCCCTCTGAAGAGCAGTGCCCTGTAGTGGGGAAGGCATCTACTTTCCTGGTCTTTTCCTTGTTGCTATCCCAACACAGAAAGACTAGCCCCTTCTGATAGGGGAAATTTAGTTCACCAAATAAAACTCACAGCCTCAGCCGGGTGGTGGTGCACACCTTTAAACCCCAGCACTTGGGAGCAGAGGCAGGCAGATTTCTGAGTTTGAGGTCAGCCCAGTCTACAAGACAGCCAGGGCTATACACAGAAACCCTGTTTCGAAAAACCAAAACCAAACCAAACCAAACCAAACTAAAACAAAACAAAAATCCTCACAGCCTGGAACATGTGCTAGCCTAAATGAAGCTGCTTTCTAAAAGGCCTCTGGTCTCTGGCCACACCCTTGCAGCTAAGTTGGTAAGAAGCACCCAGCCATGTCAGGCCTACCCACAAGGCCTGGCTAAGGCTCTACAGAAGTTCAGGTCAGGCATAAGGTGATGTGAGTGTAGACAACTTCCCCAGCCCCCATCCCCAGTGCATCTTAGGGCAATGGGAAAAACCTTAACCAAGGGCAAGGGCCTCAGCAGGACAAAACAGCCTGTGGTTCAAGGGGGCCTAGGCAGAGCTCAGCATCCTGAAGGGATTTGGAAGACCCTGCTGTACCGCCAACCTTACTGCCTCTGGCCTGATCCTGTTGTGGCCATTACTGAGACACTACAACATCTAGGGTTCAGGGAGATAGAAACAAGCCCCAAGCGTCCACATCTCCCCCACCCCCCAATAATGATACTTTCAGGCCAAGGCTGTCTCTGCCTATGCTGACCCCATTCAGGTTCTGACTGAGCCATCTGGGAAATGTGGGGAAGGCAAGGTCAGGACTAAACTACCAGGCTGTTTCAAAGCTGCCCAGAACCAGGCTTCTGCGCACCACGCCACACAGATGACCCACACGATTAGGACCCAGTCCCAGGCACCAAGGGGAAGTCTGACAAGCAAAACATATGATGCCTCAGCCCCCAAGAAGACATCACTAAGGCCGGAAGCCCTTTCCCTCTTCTCTAGCCCTCTGCCGGAGAACACGTGCTCGCTCACCCCACCAGGTCCCTCTTGGGTCAGCCTGGTGACTGCCAGTGTCCCTGGTAGTTCCAGAGTGGGTCTAGTTCCCTTCCACCTACAGCCATCCATCACTGCATCAGTGGGAATGAAAGACAGCTAGCCTCCCTCCATCGGGGGCCTGGAATATGACCTGCCCCTTGGGCCTCACTTCCCTACTGTACAAAATGATTAAAAAAAAAAAAAAAAAAGCTCCTACTTAAGCTCTAAAGATCCAGTGACCAGACACACCCCTTCCAAATAACTGATCCGGGTCCTGAGAAGCCTGGGAAAATGGACTGATGAGGATGCTGGGGGAGGGGGTATAGTACTAATGCCCAGTGTCACCTCTAGGCAGACTGGAAGCCCTGCCCAGTTTCTCCACCCAAGGGTCAGAGGTCCCTTGCTTTAAGCCTGGTCCTCTGGCAGGCCAAGGGTGACAGGCTTAGTTCAAGGACCCGGGCTTCTATCAGGGATAAAGGGAGGTGGCGTGGCCCTGGGCTGCTTGGAGCCAATAGAACCTCAGTGCATGACCGAAAGAAGAAGAGTTCAGAACCAAGCAAGCCAGGGTACCTTCAGGGAAGCCCTGAACAGGAAAGGGGAAACTCCCGGGAGTCTGGCCCATACTGCTTCTCTTCCTCCGGGGTCCAGCCACTTCCCACTCTGCTCTCCACACGGGAGTTGGAGCTGGGGGGGTGGGGGGGTGGGGAAGGTAGGACTCAGCCGACCTAAGCCAAGTCTCTTGTGGTGCAGGGTAGTACATCCCTCGTGGCTTCTTCCCAGTAGTGTTCTGACAGTGATTCCCGGGAGAATTCGAAACCGTTTTTTTTTTTTTTGGGGGGGGGGGGGGGGGTGGGCGCGGCGGCTACAGAGAGGCGGGACGAGCGACCTCCTCCCTTTCTAGGGGGCATTAGGACACCCACCTCCTTCGGGGCTGCCCAGCACTCACCTCTCTGGGGGCACTGCGGTCCAGGCCTCCTCGCCGAGGGCGGCATCAGTGGCCTGCAGGACAGTCCATGCGGCCAAGGGGGAGGGGAGGGGAGGGGTGCAGGGGTCCCCAGGGGGTGCTGTACAAAGAGGTGTATGGATGCGAAAAGAGAGGGAGGAAGGACAGCCAGACAGGCAGGGGGACTGCCGCGCAGCCCCAGGCGGGGAGGGAAGAAAGGCGGGGGAAGGGGGCGGGCGGGAGTCCGGGGGGAGGAAACAATGTAGCCGGCGCGGCCCCGGCAGAGTTCCGCTTCCGAACGCGGCCACGGAGGTTCGGTTTGGGGACGTCGCGCCGGCCGCCGGGGGCCGCCCCGGGCGTTCGATCGCGGCCGGCGGGGCTTGCCTGAGCCCCACACCCCGGAGGCTGGGCGGCCAGAGGCTGGCCAGGCGGGAGGGACGGCTGGCCGGGGGACGGCCCCGACGGCGGCGCGGCCCGGGTTGGCCCTGCTCGGACCCCACCCCGGTGGGACCCCCGGGGCAGGGCGCAGGGTGGCGCGGGAGCGCAAGGAAGGCAGCAGGCTCGGCGGCGGCGGCCAACCTCAGCTCGCCCGGGCTCCGATGGGAGGAAGCTCGCAGGCCTGGTGAGAGGAAGCGCGGCCCGGATCCTCCGCCCGCTGCGGCGCGCCTGCGCGAGGGGGCCTGCCCGGCGCGCGGCGGGGCGTGGGTCGGCGCCCTCTGCTGGACCGTGGAGGAAATGCGGGGGGTGTGTCCGCGCCTACGCCCTGCCCCCACTTGCTGGCCTTCGCGAAGGCTCCCGAAGGTCCTTTCAGAGGGCCACCAGTATGCTAGAGCCAACCTCTCAGCTTTCTCTAGGCGAAGCGTCCTTGCTAGAGTGGAGGCTAGGTCTAGACTCTTCTGTGACAGTAAGCATTCGTTTACACGGCCCCTGCTCTGTAGTCTACCACTTTCTCTTCCTCCTCCTCCTCCTCCTCCTCCTCCTCCTCCTTCTTTTCCTCCCTCCCCCTCATTGTAGTTTTTTGTTTGTTTTCTTTTGTTGTTTTTTTTTCTGAGACAGGGTCTCACTATGAACTCTGGAACTCGCTCTGTAGACCAGGCTGCCCTCGAACTCACAGAGATCTGCCTGCTTCTTCCTCCCAAGTGCTAGGATTCAGGGTGTGTATCAGCACTGTCAAGCTGGAGTCCACTTCTTAAAGCCTCTTTATCTGCCAAGTTCTCATTAGGGGTTGTTGCAAAAATATTGTCGCAAAGAACAAATTGATAAACAATGAAAAAAAAAAGTACAAGGTCCACAGGAAACAGGAAAGAAAGGAACATGGGTTGATTTCCTAGAGCTGGGAACACAGCAGGGAGCAGTGAGACCTGACTTACTTTTTGTAAGGGAAAGCAGTAAGAGATGTGGTCCTGTAAGCTACAAGGCCAAAGAACCACAGAGCCTCTTGGAACTCTCCTGGACTTTATTTTCAGCTGAGAAGCAATAAGGAAGTTGTCATTGGCTGTGTAACGTTGGACAAGTTACCTAATCTCTGTCTGTCCTACTGCATTGTGGTTTGGTAAAATGAACAAAAAGTAATACCACCAACTTTGTAAGGTTTTGTGGAGAGGAAATGAGTTAATAGGTTTGAAGTGCTCGGTGTGCAAGTGGCGCGTGGTGAGTCCTCAATTAAACACGGGCTGTTATTATATACCATTGTTAATGAGGAGTCAGGATCCTCCCCGAGCAATTTGCTCTTAGCTACAGGAGCAAGCAGAGCTCAGGCACCAGAGGGCCACAGCCTGGAAGCACAGTGACTAGAGAGAAACCAGAAAGCCCATTGGAGGTGCTAGGTGTAGAAGCACTTTCTAAGGACCAGGACTAAGGATCTACTAGTTTAGGGGCAGGGGATGGGAGGGAGGGAGGAAGGAGGGGGAGTCTTCAGATAGGAGAAGAGATGCTGCTGGCAAAGACTTGGAATATAATGAAAAGTGGTAAGAACTGAGGGGGGGGGGGCAGAAAGGGAAGGCAAGGGCTCTGTGAGAGACAAGGTTGCAGACTGCAAATAACTTAAAATGTTAGGAGCAGGTGCTGGATATGCTCACACACACACACTCCAGAGGACAGGCTAGTCCTCTGACCCAGCATACCTAGCACCAGTTTGCTTACAGGGAACTGGTTCCTTCGGGCTACCTTTGGTGGAGACATCTAGTAGATCTCAGAGTTAGGTGTGACACAGAGGGAAAAAACCCAACTCAGATATTTGGGGATCGAATCTCAAGGTTAAATCTCAAGAGCTGTATGGCTTTGAACTAGTTACCTAAGGTCTCTGAGCCGTCTCCTCTTCTGTGAGATCAGGCCAAGAGCACGCCTCTTTCATGAGAGATGGTGTAGATTCAGCAAGATAACAGGCCTGGAGTGATGGGGTGCATTCGCGAGCGTGTGTGTGTGTGTGTGTGTGTGTGTGTGTGTGTCACACTTCACTTTCTTTCCTTTGAGGTCAAGATGGAATGATAATATGGCCTCGGTTGGGGATGCTGCTGCTGCTGCTGCTCAACCTGAAGGAAAGGGCTTTAGCGGCCTGCAAAGCCTTCTGGGAGGGAGAACCCGACATCTCCCACTCTGTCTGCTAACAGAGGGCTAGGTGGTGGGGAGGCTGCGGGGACTTGGGGGGAGGAATACCTGAGTAAATATCTAAAGTTTTGCTCCAGCTTTACCACCAATACATCTTCTGTTACCCACAAACACTATCCCCCTTAGTGTACTGGGGCCGAGAATGTGAACTTTGGAATCAAATAAACCTGTATTTGAATTCTGGCTCCACCTCTCCTCTTCTCAGCAAAGAGAGAGAGAGAGAGAGAGAAAGAGAGAGAGAGAGAGAGAGAGAGAGAGAGAGGAGATAAGAATAACCTTTTGACTTCCGGGCATTGGGAATTAAAGCCTGATGTGGGTATTGTAAGGAGCAGCTAACATGCAAGTTCATCATTCATGAACTCATTCCCTCTCAAGAAATATGGAAACTCTCTGAGACCGGCATGCAGGAGATGAGTCGAGGGACAGAGGGACAGAGGGGGAACACCATGCTTCTTGTCTAAAACAACAGAAAACCAGTCTGACCACCCACGGTGTATCAAGGCTATGAACACCCAGTGGACAGAACCAAAAAAATCAGTTTCTGGACTCAAGAAAGGGTCGTTCAAGAATGCAGCTTTGGGGCTGGAGAGATGGCTCAGTGGTTAAGAGTAAGGACTGCTCTTCTGAAGGTCCTGAGTTCAAATCCCAGCAACCACATGGTGGCTCACAACCATCCATAATGAGATCTGACTCCCTCTTGTGGAGTGTCTGAAGACAGCTACAATGTACTTACATATAATAAATAAATCTTAAAAAAAAAAAAAAAGTTAAAACATTGTGATTTGAGCTGAGTGGTGGTGGCCCACGCCTTTAATCCCAGCACTTGGGAGGCAGAGGCAGGCGGATTTCTGGAAGCCAGCCTGGTCTACAGAGTGAGTTCCAGGACAGCCAGGGATACACAGAGAAACACTGTCTCAAACAAACAAACAAACAAACAAAACAACAACAACAAAAAAAGAATACAGTTTTGACAGATAAACCCTGTCTCAGGGGGGAAAATGCAGCTTTGGCTAAGCTGAGCCTGAGTTGCCTGTAATATATGAATATGTCAGGATTGCATTTGAGACTTACACTCCCAGGCTGGGCTTCTGGTCCTTGGGTAATGGAGCTAACCCCAGGGGGTTGTGGGGAAAGTAATGTGGAGGGAAGAGGAAGGATAGTCAAGGACTCTCACATACTGAGGTGGCTCAGTGGCTCAAGAACAGTCAGAAGGCCAAGATGGTGAGCTAGAAGGCCCTGAGGAGGAGAAGTGGAAAACAGGGACCAGAGACACATTCTGGTTTTGGGTTACATTGTATAAGTAATCCAGAGCCACTGGACAACTTTAAAAAGGGGCCTGACATTAGGAAGAGTAAAGGTTAGACACTCAGTGGATGGCCCAGCAGGTTAGACACTCAGTGGATGGCTCAGCAGGTAAAAGGCACTTACTTCCAAAGCTCAAAAACATGAATTTGAATCCTGGACCCCACAACATAAGGAGAGAACAGACTCCTTTGACCTCCACAGGCACACCATATCATGGGTAAACACACACACATACACACGCTTTTAAAAAGTCCAGTAAAGGGCTGGGAAGTGGTGGCACACACCTTTAATCCCAGCACTTGGGAGGCAAAGGCAGGTAGATTTCTGAGTTCAAGGCCAGTCTGATCTACAGAGTGAGTTCCAGGACAGCCAGGGCTACACAGAGAAACCCTGTCTCGAAAAAAACAAACAAGTCCAGTAAAAGGCTGGAGAGATGGCTCAGTGGTTAAGAGCACTGACTGCTCTTCCAGAGGTCCTGAGTTCAATTTCCAGCAACCACATGGTGGCTCACAACCATCTGTAATGGGATCCGATGCACTCTTCTGGTGTGTGTTTGAAGACACCTGCAGTGTACTCATATAAATAAAAAAATAAGTAAATCTTTAAAAAAACAAAAGTCCAGTGAAGGGGGGGTACATCATTGACTAAGGCTCAGGATGTAGCTTAGCTGGTGGAGTGGTAGCTTGGCAGTCATGAAGCCCTGAGCCTCACCTTCAGTCAGCATAAAACGGACACGGCAGGGATCCATACCTGGCATCCCAGAATTGGAATGTTCAAGCAGAAGGATAAGAAATTCAAGCTCATCCTTTACGGTGTAGAAACTCTGCGGCCAGTTTAGGCTCCGGGAGACCCTATCTCAAAACCAAACCAAACCCAAAGCCCGGCAAAGAAGCCTAGTGTGGTCCACATGGTGAGGAGGCCATGGGTCCTCCAGAAGCAATGGGCCTGCAGAAGAGTAGACAACAAGCAATGGGGTCAGCTTTCCCTGAGGGGAGCCTGGAAGCAGCAAGGCCTCATGATCCTCTGGTGTCGCCCAGCTCCTAGGAGATGGTAGGGTTCTCCCGAGAGAGGACTCAGCAAGTGGGGGCTGGAGAGCAGGGACAGAGATGAGAAAACATGGAAGAATGTAACTTGGGTTGAGCCAAGTCTGAGTTGCCTTTAATATATGATATATCAAGTCAGCATTTAAGATTCATGGGCCCAGGCTGGGCCACTCATTCTTTGGTGGTGGGGCTACTCCAGAAGAGTGGAGAAAAGAGGAAGGCTAGAGAGGAGTTGGGTGAGGGGAAGGGAAGGGCAGGGTGATGGAGCTGAAGGCTTCTGGCAGCATTTGGGTAAAGGGACCAGATGGCCCAGCTGCATGCAGGGGAGGGGGGCGGGGCGGGGGGGGGGTTGGCGTCCGGAGAGCTCTAGCACTTTTGACTGGAGTCTGTTCCCATGGTTCCCTGGCAGGGAAGGGCCTCTGCTCCTTCTCGCAGCCTCTTCCCCTCCCCCAGCTTTTATGTTCAGAGATGATAGTTTAGAGAAGCTGGTGTGAAGTAGTTTGAAACTCAGCCACTCTGGGCGTCCCCCAGGGCAGAAAACAGGAAGCCAAGATTAAAGACAGATTTCCAGCAAAGTCTCTTACTTCCGGCAAGGCAGGTGCCCCTGCACAGCACGCAAGGCGGCTGGGCTATGAGCAGACTGCAGAGCAGAGGGGCTGGGCTGGCCTCCCTTGCGGTGGGAATGACAGGCACCTGCCTGGCTGTGGCTACCTCTGCAGCTTTGTTCCTTGGTCCTCCCTCACCTGTCATCTCATCAGCAAGGCCTGTGGCAATCAGCCTCATGCACAGCCTAATGAGGATGAAGACAGGACACAGCAGTGGAGCTCCTGGGAGGTAGAGGGACCAAGAGGAAGGATATAGGGTCCAGGGTCACTCGGGCTTGCTGTGAACCCTACCTCCCTGCTCTGGGGGGGGTCTCACTAAGTTAGAGAAGTTAGGCAAAAGGGACAGGAGTGGTGGAACACAGATGGACAGCAAGACCAGGCTAGTGCTCCAGGCCCCAAATCTGTAAGGAAAGGACAGAATCCAGGAAAAGGCAAAGTAGCCACAGTGGCTTGCTTCTGGGATACCTGGGTCTGCTGGGCTGGTGTTCACAGCTACCAAAGAAGCTAGGACCCAGAGGGCCAAGGTGGATCTCCCCGGTGACTGCTTCCATTTATGGGACAGCACGTTTCCTGGGAACTCCAAGTAAGGAGCTGCACTGCTCACTCAGAGGCCAGGCTTCCGGCCTACAGGTGACCCCACAGTGTGCTGCAGAGTGCCTCGGCTCCTACCTTCCAATACCGCCCCTGGGAGGAAGGGGCACAGAACTGAATGAGATGTCATACTGTAAACCATCCTTCTAGAGACTGGGTGAGTTCGTCATGAGTATCAAGGGTCCAGATGGAGACCCAGGTTCTAGGGGACGGACCTTACTCTTGACTTTGAACTAATCTTTCTACTCTGGGTCTCGGCTTCCCCATTGGCGTATCTAAGGACTAGATTTGGTGGTCTACAGTTATGGCTCCTCATTCCCAAGACGGGGCTGCCAGTTACCTGCAGCATCTCTCCCCTGGAGACCAAGGGACCGATCGTTTTTTATTTATTCTGCATTACTATCTGTCAGACACCTTATCATCGAAGAAGAAGAAGATGATGATGGGTAATATTTGCTTATGTATTTTTGGGACAGGCTCTTATGCATGTCAGATTGGTCTTGAATGCTCTCTATGTTACTGGGAATGGCCTTGAATTTCTGATCCTCCTATCCCTACCTCCCAAGGGCCGGATTACAGGTATGGGTCACTCTGCCCAGTGTATGCGGTCTGGGGATCACACCCAGGGTTTCCTGCATGCAAGGCAAGCACGGTGTTGACTGAGTCGCATCCCCAGCCCAGCACTTTGGTTTTTAAGGGTAAATCTCCTGACGGAGCTCCCCATTACTAGCCCCATTTTGCAGAAAAGGAAACTGAAGAGAGTATGAACTCAGTTGGTCAACAGATCTCTGGTAGAGAGGAAGGACCCAGGATGATGTTCTCGAAGTTCTATTTTAACAGCTTCCTAGTTACACTGCGGGCTTTTCCCCTGCCTGGCTATGTGACCTTTCAGTTTAAGTTTCTGCAAAATAGGAGATGGAACCCAGGCTCTTTTGCATGCTAGTCATGTGCTCTGCTTCTGAGCCATACCCCTAGGCCAACACCAAGCCCTTATATATGTATATATATGTATATGTGTGTGTGTATATATATATATATATATATATTACATTTATTCATTTATTTTTACAGGTGAGAGGAGAGGCATTTGAGTGAATAACTTTTGAGAGTTGGTTCTCTCCCTCTGCCAATGTGGGTTCCAGGGGTAGAATTCAAGTTATAAGGCTTGGAAGCAACCACCTTTGCCCTCTGAGCCCTCTGGGTGGCCGTCAGTGAGCCTTTCTCAGCCTTAGGGGACCTATTTCTAAAGATCTGAGAGTGGCTGCTCTGAGAGGCCTGGCGGAGTGTGGCTTAGCCCGGTGTTTTGGCACTCACTGGCAGTTAAATGAATTCTGTCTCTCTCTCTCTCTCTCTCTCTCTCTCTCTCTCTCTCTCTCTCTCTCTCTCTCT
>JADRCD010169236.1:0-57486 GCA_019843815.1 Montemys delectorum | reverse complement strand
GGGGCCCTGGAGTATGTATGAGGGTGGGAGAATCAGCCATGCCCCTCACCTGCTACAACATTTGGGAGGGAGAGCTCTTCATTTTGCCTGGACAGCAGGGTAGAGCTGGTCCAGCCTGTCTGGATTGCTGGTGGCTGTGCTGAGGGTGTCTGGGCTGGGCTGATGACTTCAGATACCTCTCAGACCAAGGTCCAGGACTTTGAATTGGCTTACCCAGGCATCTACCCAATCAACAAACTGCTGAAGCACATGAAAGGGTCCATCCTACAGATCTAAAACTGCAGGATCACCACGACACAGGGCAACAACAGGGTATCTGAGAGGAGTCTCAGTGAGGTTCCAATATTGATAGAGTAGCAGAAGCCAGAGAACTTATACCAGACCAAGGAGTCATTGCAACAAACATTTTTGAGCAAAGAATTGTAGACAAAAGGGCATACCATAGGACACAATGTGACATGACAGCTTCAATGAGATTTTTTCCACTCTGTTAGTGGGAGAGTTTGCTATGTTGGATGGACCTATGAAAGAAGGTAGAGATGAGTGGGATTGGGGTACATGATGTGCAATTCACAAAGGACTAATGAATAGCTAAAAAATAATAATGCTGCTACTAAAGCAGTAGCTCATAGAATTAATCCCTTACATCCTTATCAACTACTTATCCTTCCTCATTATCATCTATTGGAATTATATATCAACAAGGTAATAAATAGTGTTATAGAAATTTATGCATGTCACAATTCTCTGCAATGATCTTTAACTCTTATTTGGAAAAAATTTCAGCCTTGGTAATGATGAGAAAGATACATTTTAACTTACTGGCAAAGAGACTATAGAAATTAATGTGCTGCTAAATAAAGCCCACGTTGACTAATTATTACACTCTGAGGCTAATCTGCAAGTAGCATTAGCATGTTGCCCAGATCTATAAAGAATCATTATTCAAAAGATTTTTTGAAAGTACCCTAAGTGCATTGTTTAAAATTAAATATAAAAAGCCTATAGAGATGACTTTTAATGTTTTTGCAGATGGCTCTTCAAAAGGACAAGAAGCATATGTTTTATATTGAAAATTCCACATGCTCCACAAAAAAAGACTACTCACTCCTTGTTGGCATCTTGTCTAGGCTCTGCCTCACAGTTACCTGGCAACAGCCAGGTGTTCTTGGCTCACTATAAAAGGAGCAACTTGCCCCTTCCTTACTCTCTTGCTCTCTTGTTCTTGCTCTGTCCTCTTGCTCCTCCCCTCTCTTTCCAGGAGCTTGTAGCCAGCCTCTACTTTTCTCCCCCCTCTCCTCTCTCTCTTTTTCTCTCTGCCTTTCTCTCAACTCCCCTCCCCATGCTCTGAATAAACTCTATTCTATACTATACCATTCTGTGGCTGGTACCTCAGAGGGGGAAGGGCTACTTCAGCAGGAGTCTGCAGAGGCACCGGCTTCCCCCACACCATTCTACACCTCCACCAAACATACTCCTTCTTTCTCTATCTTTTTATAAAACACAACACTCCTGGCTTTGTAAAGCTCAACAGTCTAAACTCATCATAATTGATCAGCTTTTACTGGCTATTTCTCAACCATTGGATGTTTTAACTGATATCATATATAGATTAGCACGAGGGATAGAGATGCCCTGAGAATGAAAACCTACTTAATTTGAGAAGAATGGAATGTTGCAGAAGAGGTATGGCTGTGGAGAGAGTGTAATGAAAGAAAGAAAACATTTAAAATGAGGTTCTGAAAGATGGACGGTCAGTCCAGTTACAGGAAAATGGGAATGAACGAGATATAAGTGGCTTGGAGACAGAAATGGTAGAGCGGTTTAGACACTTCATTTGTACTGAACTTCTGGCACCTCTGTCTCCAGAGAGCACCTGCAGGAAAAGCCTTCCTAAGAGGGAAGCTGGGAACCAGGCTGCTGTTGGTAGGAGGCAGGCAAGGGGTTGGTGCAGTGAGTCATCTCTTACTGAGAATGTGAGGGGTGCTTTCCCTGCTGAAGCCTGGTCAAATTACACATCCATCCAAAGTGCACTAGCAGTGTTAGCCAAATAAGGAATTTTTATCTTGTCCTTCACATCAAAAATGGAGACATTTTCATTCCTGGACTTTTGGACACTGAGCTCAATCAAACACCACCTAGATTTCTTTGTATTTATGATTATCAAAATTCATTTAAAATATTCTTAATTTTGTTCAATATAAAAATAAAAGCAAGTGTGAGATGAATTTAAGAATGAAAATATGGGTAAAATGAAATCAAGAAGCTTTTTAAAAAATATTTTTTTTCCTGGATAATACAGTGACCAAGAAATGGAAGCATAATTATATGTTCTTGAAGTCTCTTGGAGGCAGGAAGGGGTTAAACCAGAAGTATAATCAGTTGGAATTAGATTATTTTGAAGTTTTCAACCAAAATTGTTTTTTGGTACAGCCTAAGAATCTGTTACATCAGACTACCTGCAAAATGTAGGAAGAACTGAAGCCTTTCAGCGAGTTCCTTATGGGGCTATGAATTAATTAACTAGCTAATCAATTAATTTTTATTGTTTCATTTACAGTATCAACTGAATATGTGCTTTCATGTTTGCATGGGATGGCCCATTTGTTTTCTTCTTCAGGATTTTCTGTGATTATTTCTTAGGTACTTCTGAGTACCCTGTTATCTATAGGAGAGTGTTCTTGAGAACAAACTTAAAATTACCCTGAATTTTAAAGATCTCAAATCTTATAACTTTAAGTTTAAATCTTTAGACATTAATGACCATTAAGTAGATTTTGTTTGTTTTTGAGTTTTGTTCTTGCCCTTGGTCTGACATAAATCATCAATCAGACCTCCAAGGGAGGAAGTTAGAGGAGGGTCCCTAGAACCTGTCTTCAATTGTAGCCATATTTTATACAGTATTTCAAGCCTCTACTGAATAATTACTGAATAGTGATTCTCATCAGCTTGGCATCTGGAACTGCGGCTGTTTGTGTCTGAGGCCACCTCTGCTGTCAGGTGTGTGGAGATCTGTGCACTTCAGGCATGTGTACTACCTCTTCCTAACCAGCCAGCTGCAGAGCACAGCCCTAGATATGGCATGGAACTCTTTATTCAGTTTTTTTAAAAAAAGACTTTCTTTACAACTAAGAACTGGCAATGGTTCTACTTATAGTACCAAATGACTTAAGGAATTTTATAATATATGAAATATTAAGAATGTTATTAGAGTCCTTTATAAGTCACAGGGTCAAACTATTGTGGAATGACACAATCAAATACTTAAATGGCAAATTTTAAAAATAAAAAGGGAACATATACAATGAGCCTCCATAAACTATGCTACATTTAGCTATGTTAACTTTAATTTATTTCACTTTAAAGGTTAATGTCTCTTCTGCTGCCCAAAAGTATTTTCCTCTAAAGAAGATGTAGCCTAAAGTTTTTATTAAGTAGAGAGATGATTTTTTAACATCAGGGCAAAGCAATGCTGTTTTTCCAGGAAATGAGTGAAGTCACAGGATGCCTCACACTTTGATGTGTCCAGTCAGGACAGCATCCTGGAGACCACTGGACAAACGGAGTATCTGAAGATAGATGACAAATACAAGTGGAGACATCCCAAGAGGAAGAAATGTAAGCTGATAACTTGGGGAGACATGGAGATTTTAACTCATCAAACCAAGACCTTGAGAAAACAGTAAGGATACAATACTACGGACACCAAATGATGCTGTTATGTCTCCTGACTGTATCTTGTTAATTCTCAGCTTGTAAACACAGGATCCATGGGGGCTGGGAGAGTCTGGACAGATAAGAGGCCCACCTGTAATAGGAGTGCCTTACACTCTAGTGGAATAGATAATGTTGCTTTATCGTGCTAACATTGTTTTTAGGCTCAAGAGTGATTACTATAATAAAAACAGAGCTCTCAAAGACGGCCTGTATGGTTAGTAAAAGTTCTAATATAGCAGAAAAGACTAACTGAAATTAATCAAGAGATGGGTGAGTTAAAAACCATTGTTTCACAAACTAAAGTTACTACAGATTTATTTTTTTGCTCAGGCATAATCTTGGTCGTCAACCATTTTCTGGCATGTGCTGTTTTAATGGGTCAGATTGTTCTCATGCTATTGATGGTCAAATTAATGACCCGAATAAAGAGATAGAAAAGGATCTCTCAGGCGACCTTTGAATGGCCGTCATGGTGAAGACGAGCTCTTCCTTTCTTGGTTCTCTGTGAATCCTTCTTAGAATCCCCTCATGCTTGCCTACCTTAGTTAGAGTAGTCATGCAGACAAGGCATTCAACATTGGCTTCGATTACAGCAACAATTGTCTTTTTAAAAAGTTACAAAGGAGGAGTGGGAGGTCTCTTGCACCTGTTTCACAGATAAGCGCCAGGGAATCCAGGAAAGTTAAATGTACAGGCTTGTCTCTTTGAAAGGAGAGATGTAAGAAGCTGTTTTCTGCCTAGGAGGTATTGGGTGGGGGTGGTTAGCAGCCTGGTAACCTCTGCGCTGATCGGCCAGACCACACTGGCTCCCGAGAGCTTTACCTTCAGCCTTTATCTCTGACAATCTATTGCACGATCCTTCCCAGACTCTTACTAAACCTTTGTTTACCTTTAACCTGCTTCCTTAGTTAATCTACAGAACCCATATTGATGGAAGACTTCACTAGTATTTTACAAGAGATTTGATGTAATCGTGTCTTAGAATTTGTTGTGTAATCGTGTCTTAGAATTTGTTGTGCCCTTGGCATTGAATTCACCATCACCGGGACGTTCCCCCCCGCCCCCAATTGTTCTGTGTTTACATATGCTAAAAATAAACTACCCAGCATTAGACTCTCAAAATTAGAGCCAACTTTGGCTACTGAGCTTTCATGTAGGCTCTCCTGGATCAAAACTCTGCTAGTAGTGTTTGCAGAGACCCCCAACACTAATTATCTCATGTGAATTTTTCTACTTTGTCTTAAATGTCATGATACATTTAACAGTGGGTAGGCATTAAGTAAGGCTAGTGTTGTGACCATATCTTGGCTTCTCTTTTTATTTATTAGAAATTTGATGCAGAGATCCAGTGATTTGCATAATGTGCCCAACCTTTTAAAACATCAATTATTTTCATACTTTACACTTTGTGAACATATTTGCACCTAAGTCTTCTTTTCTTGTTGCAGGGACCTACATAAGAGACCAAGTATGAAGGTAGCATAACTGACCTTCAGCATTTGGAACAGCTGATAGGCCGACATTCTGTCCCTCTGGCATACTCCATGAATACCTCCTTTAGGTGGAAATAAACAGGGCTTTTGAAGAAGCTTTGGAGACCTGTGTCAGATGTCAATACTGCATCATTCTTCCTTTGTTACTATTGTAACTGATTTCCAAAGCCCAGCAGGAAGCCCATTAAAATGCGTATGTCAGGTAGTTAACCTTATAAATTCCAGTTTATTCATTTATAAACTGGAAATAACACAAAATTCTGTCATTTTTTAGTGTCTTTCCAGAGCCCTTAAATATCTCCAGCTTCTCAGACATGTTCCTCCGTTGTCTGGAGTCCTAAGCTTCTGAATTATGCTGATTCATTTCTGTTTCCTATAAAGTTTTGGTGACACCTAAACAGCTGTGTAGTAATTAGAGGAAACAGTGGACAGTTTATCATACCCTGTGAGTTAAATATGAGACAACAGACAAGTCAGGCATTCTTGGAAGCAAAATTAAGACTTTGAGGTCAAAGCCATATAATCCAAAGAGTTATCCCCAGCTCTCTTCAAAATCAGGTCCTGAGTTCTCACCCCTGAATTCTCAGATGTGCTTCCCACTCCCCGCACCCAACATCAAGCTTTAAATGTTCTTTGCTTAAAGAATCCTGTGAACCACTTCCATCAAAGTTAGTACTGCCGCCATTGGTGAATTTGAAATCACCCCAGTCTTGGGTGACATGGCCTTAAGGTTGGATTATCTATCCTAGAACATTTTCCTAAACAAACAATTGGAGATGGGGAGACAGATTATAGGAGCTTTTAGTGAGACGAAAGTAGAGCAGAAGAATAGTGTGCTTTGCAAAAGCGGGGCAAGGCAGGCACAGAAAAAACAAACAAATAAACAAAAAACAAACTGGTTGCTTTTATTCTTTGCCCATTGAAGCTTTTATTGAAGTGGGCATGGACATGAGTCTGCCTAGAGCATGAACCTCCGGTGTGAAAACTGTGGTATAACTTGGGGACCAACTATGGATAAAATAACCATATATTCTGTACTGCTGGTTTAACTTGGTAGTCAGGTAAATACATTTCTGTGTGGCCCAGAACTCTGGAAGGGTGTCTCAACTAGGATATAAATACCAAATGTATGAATGTGATTTTACCTCTTAGTTTTGGGTCAGAAAGACACCCCTAGTTATGTTTATTGTTTAAACTTCGTCTTCATGGACAGAGAGTTCCAGCTCTTCTTCCTGTTGGCTTATCATTAACTCTGCAGTGACAGACAGCTTGAGGATTACTCTGTAGCAGGAAAAATATTAATGATGCATTTATGGATCTATGATCAGTTCTTACTTACCCCCTTTTCCCCATGAAACATAAAATTAGAAATTCAATTGTTGATCTGGAAAGTGAAACATTTGAGTGTACATCCAATAAAAGACAAGCACATGGGATTCAAGAATGATCTATAGTTCCTGCCAGAACTCTTGAGAATAGTGTTGGAGACACAGCTATAACTTCTCTTCCAGGCTCTGATAACAACACCTGTGACAAAGGCATCACACACCCTTGTAGGGAGCACATCCTGCCTAGTGCTGCGCCTCAGGAAACTTCCGAGGATGCTCCACTGAGGAGGTGGTGCTGCAGAGGCAGACCGGCAGAGACAGGATTTCTTTTTCTTTTTTTTGGTTAAGGTTCTAAGAGTGACTGCAGGGTTCTATTCAGAAAGACTTAATCTGAAAACCTCAAAAGCTCTTTCCTGCACACACTGGTCGATCAAGCCTTTCCCTCAGGCAAAACACAAAGAGAAAGTCCTTGTCCTTTGGTACGGGCATAGTCTACCCTCCCTCTGACTTTTCCATGTTTCAAGCCAGGGCATCCAGCAGTGTTGGATCCAGTACAACCCTGTTTTGAGTTTTATGAATTTCAAATCACCTGAAAGAAGCTTCTAGATCTTACTTTGCTCTTGTTAGCTGCTGGCTTCCTTCAGCTACAGAGTTGTTATCCCTGCCCACTTACTCAAACACCATGTGAGTAAGTATGCACACACTGTTGACTTTACAAATCCTTTTGAGTTCCACTGCCAGGGCAAAGCGCCATACTGATTCATGGAGTTATTCACTTAGCAGATAAGAAACCCACTCGAGGGTGTGTGCCAAACAGATACAGGGTGAGAGAGAGATCTGTCTCTCTACCTTGCATATCCTTTTTGTATGAAAATCCGAATTCCTGCTAAGTATAGTTATGTCCTGTGAAACAAGGGGCACAAAAGCCCTAAGTGAAGCTCTTGTCTTGGTGCTATGTCAGATTTCTTTCTCTTTCTAAGATTTAACTCGGACGTAGGCTCAAGATGTGTTGGTTTGCATTCTGGTTGTACCAAATCAGCATGCCTGCTAAGTTTGTCTTTTCTCTTATGTTGTGTGCCTTTCTGCCGAATGGTAGATTAAAAACTACTTTACTCTCTCATTCTTCCAAATTTGTTGTTATTTTATTTGCGACAAAGGGAAGAAAACCTTGCTTGGCTTGGCTATTTGAACCCTTGTAAGTCCAGTGCATTATGGCAGCAGAAGTAGATGGCTTGCCACATTCCAGCAGCAAAGCATGAGCTCTCCCTTTCCGGGATACACCCCCATCACTTTTATATCAATAAGACCCCCACTAAAGGTACTGCCATATCCCATCAATGCCACAGGTGAGGTGAATGAACGAATCTTTTTTTTGTTTTTGTTTTTGTTTTTGCTTTTCAAGACAGAGTTTCTTTGTTCTGGAACTCACTCTGGAGTCCAGGCTGGCCTCGAACCCAGAAATTCGCCTTTTTCCGCCTCCCAAGTGCTGGGATTAAAGGTGTGCACCACCACTGCCTGGCGAATGAATGAATCTTTACATCTGTTTATAAATTCTTATCAGGATAGCAACATTTGCGCATGGTTTTGATGGACAGAAGTGAGACTACCCGAACCTATTATTTAAATATATTAAATATAATATCTCTATATTGTTTCATGGTAGAGAGGCTTGGTTTCTTTCTTAAGACATAGACTTGTCAGACCACCTTACAGCATGAGACCAGGCTCAGACAAAGATGGGTCAGTGATGGGCTAGACCACACCTAACCTCAGGTCAGGACCAAGAAGGTGGATGTGGGGGTGGGGAATGGTTACTGGATCTCATTGGACACATAGAATATATCTTCCTCTTCTGATTTTCCTTACTAATTTTGTGCTTTCAGTTGATTTATCAACAATATCATTATTCACTTGTAGAGAATTAAGCCACTTCTCATCGGTCATCTATTTTGACATGTGTGAGTGAACCTAGTTAATTTGCAAGGTAGTTCTGTGGCCCTAAATTTCCTTCACAGTTTGGAAGGCTGTGAGGGGGCTCCTCCAGGTGGTCATGGTAGGCAGGGATGTGAACCTTGAAAAGGTGCCAATAAAAACTCAGTTCAGATTGACCTCATCAACTTGGATCAAAGTGCAGGGGTCTGATGCCAAGTAGTTTATCGCCAGCATATTTAAACTGAATCCTCTGGGAAAAAGTTTCCCGGTACAGTACAATTCCTGGTGCATGAGAAAGCATCATTATATTGAAACTTAATTTCTTCCAAGAAGATGGGTTCAGAGACAAGTTACCTGTATTAGTTTAAAGGCCTACTGAGGATCTGGCCTGGTCTCAGTCATGCAGATAATGTAGAGATATTTTGGGCTATTGGTCATCTCCAGTCCTGGTTATGGGAGCTTGGGGAAGCCTCTGGATATACAGATTACTGTATATAACCAGCCACCTCTGGTTCTGATTGTGGGAGCTTGATATGACCTGACCCAACAGATCAACAGGCTGTGAATTACTTCCAATTCCCAGCTTTGTAGATGAAGGAATAGGTTTTATGTCTATTTCTTTGAGAGGACAATTATGCTTAACATTCCTAACTTCTGGAGAATTGTAGGAACAAGGACTTTCATGGGGAGCTCTCAACAAGGCTAGATTTTTAAAGTAATTATGGCCATTTTCTGCATGGACATTAGGTGGCAGGCTAGATCCATTTAAGGACCCCTTGTATCTATAGCTGTCACAGAAGAACCAATACCACATTAAAAACAAAACAAAACCCCAACAACTCCAGTGTATCAATATATCAAAGCATCAAAGGTATCAGACTTTAATATAAGACTGCCGACTTAAGTGTTAAGGGAACCAAACACCTTTTAAGTGAAAGTATATGTTGACAATAGTGCATGGAGAAAAACGACCCATGAAAATGCAAGCGAGATAGACTTCAAGAAAAAGCACATGCTTTCTGTAGGACCCTAACAGTGCAGGAAATCACAGCTAGAACTGACAAGGGAAATCAGACGCTTCTCACAGGTGAGGGGGAAACATTGCCCAAATGCAAAGACAGCTTAGAGAGTGAAAGACTTTGCTAACTATTGATCATCCAATGACAAACACGCACACGAACGCTCCTGAAAGAATCTTGCCTGACTAGATTAGATTTTGGGGAGGATGAAATGCTACAGATCCAGCTTTGTGTCTCCAAAACTCAAATAGTAGTTTCCGCACGCCCGTACTATGCTGGAACTATTCATTCCTGAGTTATCAGCCTGTATATCTATGGATGGATAAATGAAATCCACTAGGAAGAATTAAATAGGCAAACAACTTATTCAAGATGATAGACATAGGGGGGAAAAATGGAGTTCATTTCTGAAGCAAAAAGCAGAAACAAAAGAGAGAGATAACATGAGCTAATTGGAAAATCCCAGAAAGCATTATAGAGGAGGTGAGCCAATGGCTTAGGTGTTTGTTGTCCCGGTCTGTGATTTCTGAAGCTGAGCTGGGAAGAGACCTTTTTTTTTCTCCTTTCTTAATGGCTATTAGTATTAGTATTCTAAAGTAATGTCTTTACCTAAGTCTTTGACAGAGACATTCCTAGGGCATAAGTCTGGAAACAGGCTGAAAATTTATATCTCAAAATGCACAACTACAACCTTCAAAGGTACATACTTTGAAAAACATGCAGGTCAGCCAGTTATAGTCTGGAAGAAAACTATCTAAAATTTAGTTAAGTTCAAAGGAAGGTTAATGGTGACCACACCCACCAATATGCACACACAAGTACACATGCAAGCACACACACACACACACACACACACACACACACACACACACACACCACTCTCATGCCATTCTGACTCGATTGAGTTTAAGCTATGATTCCAGAGAGTCATATCTGACATTTTAGTGAAAGTGTTCTTATAGCAATGGAATATTTGATCACATCAATGTTTGCTTGCTGTTTTCAAGATCCATGATTTGCTGTGCCTGGGAATGAATGCATGGCCTTACTTGAGTAAGCTGGGAATGAATGCATGGCCTTACTTGAGTAAGCTGGGAATGAATGCATGGCCTTACTTGAGTAAGCTGGGAATGAATGCACACCCTCCTGGGTATTAAGCAATGGATGGACACGTGATCTGACTTGAGTTCTAAGCCATGCTCTCACCCATATTGTGGGTGCTAAAGGGAAATGTGAAGCATTAGTGAGGACTTTGCTATGGGGCTGTGAATGTGATCAAGCAGTTTCCTCCCTGCTCCCAGTTCTGTCTTACACGTCCTGCTCCTGACTCTGCTGATTAGCACATATTAAAGTTTTAGCATCTGTTTCTGGAATTTCCTCTTTGCTTCAGGTATGTCTGATCATTTCTGGTTGAGTTTGGAACATATACCGAATACAATTTGTTCTTGAGGGAATAAATCCCCCTTGATGCATGTTTTTAAATTGTTTATTATATCTTTATTTTATACATATGGGTGTTATGTCTGCATATATGCATGGGCACCCTGTGTGTACCTGGTGCCCCAGGCAACTACAAGAGAGCATGGGATAGCCTGGATTGGGAGTTACAGAGGATTGTGAGCCACCATGTGGGTTCTGGGAAGTTCCCTGGAAAAGTAGCTAGTATTCTTAACTACTGAGTTATCTCTCCAGTCTTGCTTAAGACATTTTAATTGAAAATAAACAGTATCCAGAGTATACAAGAAAGCAAGGTTTCATTTTATTTGATTCTTATTCCTTATCTACAGAAATCAATGACATACCAAAATAAGGATACCACTACCCCCAGCTTGGTATGGTAACTTTCAGATATAACAATTTTTCACAGTAAAGCTTTTCTGGAACCTGAATCACAAATAAATGACTGTATTCTGGTCAGTGTTCCCCAGCTCTGTCATGGAGAGTCAAAATTAGGAAATAGTGTACAATTAAAATTTCTTCCCCCTTTGGTATTTAATCTATCTTGGTTTTTTGTTTGTTTGTTTTTAATAGTACTTGCTTAAATACTAACATAGTGCAAAGGTACTCATAATCGTCTCACTGGAGGAAACACTGAAAAGCATGTCTTAGCTTCACACTCTAATTTCAGACTGTATAATGCTATCTAGGGGTATTAGTTACAGCCAGAGTACTAAGAGTTCTAGCCGCATAAACTGAAAGTCACCTGACTTATTGGCTGGATTTCATGGTGTAAGCTTCAGTGACCTTAGAGGAGGCTGAGCCTGGAAACTTTGGAGGTGAGTTCAGTGTGGAGTTATAATTGACTTTTCGCCGGTTCAATAGCAAATCACACTCCTTCAAGAGCAATACAGATTTAAAGAATTTCCTCACAAGCTAATTTTTTTTTATCTTTTTAAATGTTTTAATTAATTCTTTAATATTTGCTTTTTGTTTGTTTTTGTTTCATTTTGGTTTTGAGAAAGAGTTTCACCATGTAGCCCTAGCTCGTCCAGAACTTGCTATATAGATCAGGTGCTGGCTTCAAACTCAGGAATCTGCCTGCCTCTGCCTCTTGAATCTTTGATTTTTTTTTTTTTTAGTTTATAGTAAAGATGAGAGTTCCTACCTTCCTTTCTCCCTTCCTTCTTTCCTTGCCTCTTTTTGTGCATATGTGTTTGTGTGTGTGTGTGTGTTGCTAAAGATAAACTTGGCACCTCATACATGCTAAGCAAGTACTGTACTAAGAAGCTATGCAACCAGCCTAGTCACTTTTATTTAAGAACTAATTTGGCCAGGAGAATTAGAATTTCAAGGTAAACCATTTACATAGCCTGCACAAGGTGCTGGATTGGAGCCTAAGTACCACAGTGTTTTATAGAAAATAATAACTTTAGTTAATTTACTTCTAAGTTTTTGGTAAGGTGTTTTCATATATTTTTTGTTTCAAAGTTGAAAACATGCATTCACAAAAGCATATGGGCACATCTAGTGTTTGACTAAACGCTTCTTGAATTACCACTGTACTCAGTTTTACTAAAACACACCTCCCCGGATTATGATATGCGGATACTTACAGGGCCTCCCTCACAGCGTTTTTGTCTTTATGAAGATGAATGAAGCACCCGTGACCCATTCTACCTTAAGTGTGAATTCCCAGCAGAAGAGCAAAGCAAAGAACAATATTAAGAATACATTTCATTCAAATGAATTGTCATCCATTGAGCAGAGACAAAAGTACCAAAAATATCTTAAGGAGGATGAAAACACAGCAGAAGATATCATTGGTGAAGGTATGATTCTGTATTCAGTAAACACAGGGTGTTCAAAATTCAGGTTAAGGTTGAAGTTTGTTAGGTACTACGGATATGCCAAAAGGGGGCAGAAAAGTCCCTTACTTCATTTGTTCCTTTCTTCCCTTTCCTTTCCCTTTCTTCCTTCCTTCCTCTCTTTCTTCTCTCTCTCTCTCTCTCTCTCTCTCTCTCTCTCTCTCTCTCTCTCTCTCTCTCCTTCTGTCTTTCTGAATCTGGTTAGAAACACAAAGTTAAAATGAAGTATCAATTTAGTCTAGATTATAAGAAAGATTAAATGGTCAATACCACAATAATTGAGTTATCTAGATAGTTTACATTGCTTGCTGTTAAAGTGAGAGTTGCTTTAGCCTTGAATGAAACAATAAATTATTGAGAAGTGAAAAAGGATGGAATTGAATTCCCTGGCTACAGGATTATAGAAATTAAAGTATGAAAAAATTACTGGATATAGCTGTCTAGGGCACTGAGTCTTAGAATTTTGTTCTGGGGCATTATGAATTTGGTTGGGTTGATGGGTTTCTGACCAGGGTATTGTGTGCAGGAGACGCTTTGAAACTTTACTCTCACAATATCCTGAAACAAACAAAAGATGAATATATTTCCTTCAGACTTGGAACACGAAACAAGTTGGATATAAGCAAAGATAAATCAATTCTTTGTGAAGTTTTCATGTAGTTATAGGTTATGACTTATTTCTGGAAGGTTCCTCTGATTATCACAGGTTTGCTTTAAATGTCTGTAAGATCCAAGTTTAGATAGAGAAAGGGAGATTAGGATTTGGCAGAGGCCAACTCATAGATTGCTAAATAAGGAAGGAAGCAAAGAAGAAAGATACAAACAAACAAAGAAAGAAACAAAGAAGGAGAGAAAAATCTGTGCTTGAGTGGTGAAGTGCTAGGAGCCAGAATGCCACTTTCATCTTCAGTTTTACCTAACTTTTTTAAAAAAGAGAGTGATATTCCCAGTGAGGAACACTGCTGAAGTGGACAGAGTAAAGCATGGATTAGGTTTTCCATAGTAATGCTAGTAGTCTGAAAACTCACCCCCCGAAATGAAAAGACAGCAAAATCCCACTGCAATGAAGCAAAGCATAGGCTTCCATAGAATGTTCACTTAGAGCATGTTGATCTTCGTTTTTTCTCTCCTAAGAGGAGATTGCGTCTATTCAGTGGTGAGTATTTAGAAGAGACTATTAGCAGCAAAGCAAAGGGAAAGAAAAGCCAAATAGATGAGAAACGCTGGCCGAGAAGAAGAGGATTGCCATGTGGCACTGGAGCATCCGGGAAGCTCGGCACTGAGCATCCGGGAAGCTCCAATCTCTTGTGGATGTGACTCAGTTCCTCGCTGGTTGCTAGCGGAGAGAAGGTAGAGTCCATTCAGCTGACTAGTGCTAACCAGGTAGATGTTCTAGAAAGTGGTGGCAGTGTGGTCAACCCTCCTTCTCAGCTTCATTACGAAGTCTCGTCCTTGTACGACACACGGTAAACCTTGATACATGCTTGCTGGGTTAAAGAAAAGACTCAGGAAGTATGGAAGGAGAAAGAACTGAGCCAAAGATGTTCACTCGGCTTCCTAGTTCAGAATGCAATCACCTGTACGGAGAAGAATTCAGAGCTAAGCCAATCTTTCCCCACTGAAGTTTCAAGTTGTGTTCTTGTTTAGCTCCCCCACCACACATACCCTCTTCACCCTAAAGAGGGTGGTAGAGAGTAGGGTTTGAGGTCGAATAAAGGAATAAAAGGCTCAGTTCTATTAAATGATTATTTTAACCAAAAAGGCTTTCTACTTTAGTTCCTGTGTTATACAAAGTTGTGAGTTACTCACTGATGTTTTTGACTTATCTTTATCAAGTGGTATTTGTATTTCCAACATTGACCACTGAACTCTGTTTTAAATTAAATATATTAAACTAGTGGAACATTCCAGATACATTAGTTCCAGATAGTTGCGATGTTCGATAAGTAAGTATATTTCTATTGTTTAGGCATTTTTAAAAACCAATGTGCCATTGTTTGCTTTAAACCTTGGACAAAATATTTAACAGGCTGGCTATGAGAATCAAAAGCGAGTCATTGGGATGCTCTGCTGATGAAAGCAACCCCTGGAACAACCTTGCCCATCCTATCACCTCACGCCACTGCCCGATACCTTTGCTCCCACTCTTAGGTTTTTCTTTTTTAGGGAATTGTTCACCTCCATGGAGGCTCCTCTCTAGTGTGCTGGGTGCCACGTGCCTTCTCCTGATGTCCGTAGCCGTGGCAATGACCACTTTCACCACAAACTGTGAGTGACTCTTGCAGTAACTTACCATGCTCCTCCCTGGCTCTGGGTGCTGTTGAAGTGCTTGTCTCTTATGTGTGGGACATTGGCTTGGATCTCTGGTGCCATCACCAGAAAACAATAACGAAAACTACTTCAGTTTTGACGTTGTCTCTAAAATTGCTTCTTTGTTGTTCTAGAACAGATGGTTTTTTGTTTATTAATTCTGTTGATGTGTCAATATAAAAGAACTAATTTTGATCTGGACTGTTGTTGTAGCATCTTCTGAAAGATCATCTTCTACTATTCAGCAAGAAGGTAGGCGTTGATTTACCAGCCTTGATGCACAGATTCAATCAGGAAAACATGTTTATTACTTATACTGTTTCCAAGTAGCAGGCAGTCTTCATAGGCAAGGCCCTTCAGAATATCTAAGAAAGGACAGGGCGCGATCCCAGACATTTAGCAACTTACATTAATATGGACAGAGGTTTTTGAATAACCAACTGCAACACAATGCGGAAGTACTATTGGTGTTATTACATATCTCTGCATACAACATGAACATTCTTATGAGATTCCATGGTTTTCTAAGGAATAGGACTAACATGAAAACAAATTTTGGAAGGGCAATTTCTCCAACAACAACAACAACAACAAAAACGGAAGCTAATGATTATATAAAAGGGTGTTTCCACCCTGACTTAGAAAAACTAATGGCTCAGCAATGAGAATGGATCAGAAGCAGAAATGTGTTCTTCGAAATAGAAATGGTTTAAAAGTTCAGATAAAACAGAAATATGTGTTTTCAGTCCATAGTTTTATCATAATGACTTTAATTGTCATTATAGAATACCTTTACGGTGTTGTAAGTTGTAAGTGTTTTCTGTTTTGAACAAGTGTAAAGCACTTGCTCTGGGTCTGTGAATCTCTTCAGTAGAGTGACAGGCATTGCTTCTCTAGGGCTCCATCATCCCTGTCCAGAGAACTGGGTCTGGTTCAGGTGCAGCTGTTATTACTTTTCCAAGGAAGAGCTAATTTGGAGAGAGAGTCAGCATGCCTGCTTGTCTCTTAACTCCAGTCTCATAAGGATGAACAAAGAGGAGATGGTAAGTTCTGCAACTGTGAGTCATGAGGCATGAGATGCCCTAAGAGATGAAATAGGTTAAATGGAATGCCACCTACACTTGTTTAAATTTAGCACTAGATCCATGGTTGAGGATAGAATTGTTCTTTTGTTTCACTTTTTATGTCAAGTAGACCTATGTATTATGTGAAAAAGATCAAAATAGTAAAATGATATTTTGGAATTACATTTCATGAAAAAAAAAATATTGAACTTAGGCCTGGTGCTAGAGGATCACAAGTTCAAGGCCTGTCTAGGCTTCAGAGTGAGTTGAAGGCAAGCCTGGGCAACTTAAAAAAAAGCCTTCTCTCTCTCTTAAAAAAATTAGGAATATAGGGTATTGAAGAATGTAGCTCAGTGATAAAACATTTGTCATATATGTAGGGCCCAAAATTCAATCCTTAGTACCACCAATATATATATATATATATATATATATATATATATATATATATATATAAAAATGCATAAATATGTGTAATGAATTCAGAAAGATACATTTGTTTTCTGGTAACAGATCGACCAGAGAGAAAAGAAAAGAAAACATGACAATACGGCACTGCACAGCCCAGCATGGTCTAGAAGACCAAGTGACAGTGACAGAGAATTCTTTCTAAGTCCAGTCATGACAACAGAATAAAGTTAAAGTGTCTACGATGTGCTTTCCCAATACAGAGTCTAGTTATTAGACACCTCAAGGTACCAAAGTAAAGTGAGTCCCCAAGAAACCTGTGAAGTAGTGTGAAAACGGAACCCCACCCTCGTCTCAAACGCAGCACTGTCTTTTGATCACTCTGCTTATTTTCCAAATCTCCCACGAGAACAGCAGATTTGTACTTTTCATAGCTTGGGCATGTCTTGTAATATAGCGCCATGTGTGTGAGGCTGCAGACTTCAGACATAGAATCAATATCTACAGATGGAGTCAACAGTTTCAAAGTCACCTCCATAGAGCTGATGAGAAGATAATGATGGGAGCCATAAAAATCTTTGTTTTCTCACTTTCAGAATTTCTTTTCTTTGAAGTCTTTCTTTTGGGTTGGAGCTTACTATAATGAAACTCTCAGACAGTGGCTGTGGGAAGACCATTCGGTTCTACCCTCTGGGATGTAAGTAGTCATATGACAACAGGTGTTTAGGAAGCAGACCCCAGGCCTTGACACCCTCTTTCCTGATTTGGATCAGTTTCAACAATCTCTTGCTCCCCCCACCTCCCCACCCCACTCCAGGAAGGAGCTTTCCCTTGCCACCTACCCAGGAAACGATGGCCTTAACCAGCAACTCATTTTATTTGGCTGATGATGTTAGCACACCTTTATTTAGGATAAGTTCCTAATTCTAGGGTTCAGGAGAAACCTCCTTAGTTCAGTGTTCTGTCCTCTGCCTTGTCAAATCAAAGACTGCATTAATAAAAGATCTAATGTCAACTGCAATATGTTATTAATATTCTCCTGGTCTTTAATATTGCACTTACCATGAGACCAAATAACTGGTAATTGCATATTTAGGTGAGTTAGTCACAGTTTGCTTTGCTCTATTTTATTTTTTAGTTTTTTACTGTAGTGTCATGGATCTAATGTAGCGCCTTGATCTTGTCAATATCATGCTCGTCCACTAAGCTCTACCTCTCAGCCTTATTCACAGTCTTCTTCTATATTTGTTTATTTACTTTTGAATTTGTCTCTCTATGCCCTGATAACCAATTGACATCCTTTGCCCTTAGACTCTTTCTTAATTGAAATATTAATTGATATTTACAATTACATACTGGTTTGATAACTTTGTGGTTTACTACCATGCTACTGATAAGAATTATGGGTTATGGAAATCCAACAGATTGGGTTTTTGACATTTACATGTAGGGCAACAGTTCTGTATTCTCTTAGGCATTTGAATGCTATATAATCTCGTGATAACAGTGGAATTTCTTTCATTTTAGGTTTTCTAATCTTGAAGCTAATATGAAAAACTTCTGTGTATCTTATAAATCAAAAGAAGCTTATGTGGAAGATAACTGTGCAAACAAACTGAAATATATTTGCAAAAAGTAGCATATGTAATTCTTTTTTTTTTTAATTAGGTATTTTCTTTATTTACATGTACATTTTCCCTTTCCCAGGTTCCCCTCCAAAACAAACAAACAAACAAACAAACAAAAGCAAGAACAAACCCCTTTTGCCTCCCCCTTCCCCATGCCTGCCACCCCACCCTCTCCCACTTATTGGCCCTGGCATTCCCCTACACTGGGGCACAAAACCTTCACAAGGCTGAGGTCCTTTACTCCTATTGATGATCGAATTTGCAATCCTCTACTATATACCTGCTGCCAGTACATTCAATCCCACCCTGTATAGTCCTTGATTGGTGGTTGGGTCCCTGGGAGCTCTGAGGGTACTAGTTAGTAATTGTTGTTCGTCCTAAGGGGCTGCAAACCCTTCAGCTCCGTAGAACCTTTCTCTAACTCCTTCATTGGGGACCGTGTACTCAGTTCAATGAATGGCTGTGAGCCTCTACATCTGTATTAGTCAGGTATTGTCAGAGCCTCTTAGGAGATAGCTATATGCTTGTCCTTCCTTCAGTCTCTGCTCCATAGTTAATCTCTGCCACTCCTTCTGTGGGTGTTTGATTCCCCTTTTTAAGAAGGAATGAAATGTCCACCTTTTAGTCTTCCTTCTTCCTAAGTTTCTTGTGGTTTGTGGGTCGTTCTTCCTGTATTCCAAACTTCTGGGCTAATAACCACTTATCAAAGAATGCATACCATGTGTGATCTTTTGTGATTGGGTTAGCATATGTAATTCTATGAGTTCATAAAAGATATGAAAATTAAACTATTTTTTTCTGGGGTGCTTATTTTAGGAAGAAAATGTGACAAATATTTGTCTTTGCTTAAATAAAACTATATTCAAATATATTCCAGTGTTATTCCTTGTCAGTGTTTATGCTAACAGATTATTGCATGCATTTTAGAAGATCCTGTAATAAGTGATTTCTGAATGAAATAAGAAGGTAAATCTGATGAGGTCAGGTTAAGGTGTAGCATAGACCCCCTCCCCATAAAGCCTTCTTCCTTTAATGTGGTAATTTGAGACATATCATTGATAACAGTTAGGCAGAGAGTGATGTCAAGGGCCTTGGTTTTCCTCAAATCCTCCGTACTTTATTCTCTGTGTCTTGAGTGGCCCGGGCAGTTCTACATCTAGGTCAGTATCTCTAAAACATGATGTTCTTATCTCTTGCATCTGAAAAAATCTGAACCTTAAAACAGCTTTTACCCCAAGAAGTTTGAATAAATAACTTCGCATTTGTATTTGCACAATATACTTTACTAACTTCGAGTTCTACTTCCTTAAAGAGTTAGTGGGAAATATTGAGTGTAAAAGAACAATCACCAGTATATTTTAAATTGACTTCGCTTTTGATTTTTTGTTGTTGTTGGCAAAACTGTCCCTTAATTGGGCTATGTTCCTTGTAATCCTGGATTAGAATACAATTTACATATTGAAAACTCATTTGATTGACCACCCTGTATGTGCATGTAGCATTCCAGTATACTCAAAATACAGAAAGTTATTGTCAACCAGTATTGATGAGATACTGTAAAGTGTTAAAAACTAAACAAAAAAAAATTCTACTTGCAAAGAAGTTCTTAATCTAAGGTTGTGTCCTTACTAAATTATCACAGAGTAGCATAGCCATGTGACTGACTGATAAACTCAATGACAACAGTGCGTGGAATTCTTCCAAATCTTTCTCCAGCCTTTGCCTGCTCGTTCTCTCTGCCCACAGGTGATTTCACCACTGAGTTCTCTAGGAGAAGGCAGTGAAAGGATCCCATGGAAAACAGTGACTGATATTTACAGTCCACTAAATGTTTCATGTTCGTTGGGTTATCTTTGTGGTTGACACTTTTTTTTAAAATCTTCCTTTCACAGGGTAAATATTGTTATGGGCTCAAGTGTTTCCTGTGGTCATACATTACTAGAATCTCATCAGTGTTGCAGTTACAGCGATAATGATCAAACACAGCCACACTTACAAAGCTCACTTATGGCCCTTCCTTCTTCCTTCTGCTACTTAGTCACAGTAACACTCTATTCCAGTAACTTTTACAGTAGCATTTTATTTTTAAAGCAGAGCCTTCCTTCTGTCAAGCACCCTCTGTTTTTCCCCTAGAATGCAGTGTTGCACCAAGGCTTGGACGGTTGTTTCAGGTGATGGTACTTCTGTGGTTGGAAGTATTCAGCGCTATACAGTGATACATGTCAGGCCTACCTTTTATATTCGTGGGGTGAACTGAGCTATTGACTTAAGCCAGACCCAAACAATGGCTGGGCTTCTATTACAATCCACAGAAGTCCTTTACGAGATTACCTCCAAGCCTGGAGGGAGCATGGAGCTCAGTAGCTAAGAGTGCTTGTTACGCTTCCAAAGGACTGGAGCTTCCAAGTCTGGCAGCTCACAATGGTTGTAATCCCAGCCCCAGGGGAATCTGATACCTGTAGTTTTCACAAACAATTACTTTCAAGTATCATAACCCCACATCTAGTTTAAAACATAATAAAATTAAATCCTTTTAAAGAGTTGGTTTTCAAACTTATTGTAGCCAGTAATCAATGGCCATTGTCTTGAACCAGGCATGCTAGCAGGTACCTGTCGTCTCAGCACTTAGGAGACTGAGACTGGAGAATTACCTCCTGGACTTCATAGTGAGCTCCAAGAGATACAGTGAGACCCTATCTAAATATAAAGAAATGTGAAAATTGACACTCACTCCCGAGTGAAAGGTTGTGTCCTAAGGCTGCATGCTGTGTTCCTTAGGTGGTCTACCTGATTTTAGGTCTCTGTCTGCTTACTGATGTGCCTTTTGTTCTTAGTTAGGGACTCTTCAGTTGCCATTCCTTCTGCCCACTTTTCCTTAGCAGAAGGTGACCTGATTAACCAGCTACATGATCTGCTGAAAGGCAGAGGCAGACTCAGTGCTAAGGCACTCCATACAAGTGCTTGAGCTTTGGATGTCAAAAACCAACCAATCTGTCAACCTTGCTGTGATATTTCAGAACGAGGACCCAAAGGCTCACCAAACTCACCACAGTTAAACTATTTTCAGCTACCGAAGAGCTGAATAGACACAGTTCTTTCAGGAAGCTCTCACATTTGCTTAGATGGCCTCTATGGTGGACTAATTTAATAGAAGTGTACATTTGGGACTGAAATTACTAAGAGAATTGTATATTCTTTTTTTCTTTGGCTTTATAAACATCCTTATACCCTAAATAACCAAGAAGAATGTGAATATTTTTGTCTAAGTTATCATTATGTCATATTAATCTGGACACTTCCATGAAGAAATCACTCTTAGGTTAATAGTCACCTAGACAGGATCGGCACTCAGAAGGAACTTCAACATCCCACACTCATATGATATCACTTCTCCTCCAGTGTACTAAACTCTGAACAAGGTGTGGGCTGCTGCTTTTATTTTCTTAATTATCTGTTTAGTTCCTCATGAGAAGTGGGATTTTTGCTACTTTTAATTCAACGTGAACACAGAAAGGTGGTAGTTTATCTTGGTCAATATCTGTGACTAAATCTGCAAACAGTATTGAAACTTTAAAGTGATATTATTGCATTTGTTATAAAATAAGACAGGAACAAGCCCCCAAATATTACTGCAAAATTAGTACACAATGTATCAGATGGCAAGTCAAACTTGGTATGGGATTAGAATGGCAAGCACTTCTACTCTGTAAATATTTCCTCGCCTGGATGTCAGGTACTAAGTGGTCATTTCTAAAGGGCTTTAAAGAAGTACAGAGAAAGATCATGAAAGAACAGTCTTAGTAAATTCTTTGAAATGGTCGATGGCAGAGATGAATGACTTGATGCTTAATTAAAATCATTTCAAAATCTTAAACTCCAGGGAAAATGTTCAGAGATAGGAGGAATTCCTTGTTGCTGGGTGCATTTGTATGATTCTTTTTACACACAGGTACCATTATGGCTAAATTGTTTCTATCAGTAAAATAGTGGAATGCCAAAATACTTCATTAAGAGATACATACATTCATATACAAATATATGTATGTATGTATATATCCATATTCATGCACATGTGTACTAAAATGAGACATATAAGTCAAACACTATTAGCATAAAATGTTTTAAATTCTCCTCCATTGAACCAAATCATTCACACAAAAATTGGTCAACATTGGTAAAATTTTATGTTTATTCCTGACTTTCAATAATAAAACCATATTCTGATTAACAAACTATTTAGTAATTATTATTTTCTATAATATAAACAAATACATTATATGGTCATGATTTCAAATATGTATATACTGTGGTTTTGTATATCTATGTGGTTTTGTATATCTATGCACACATCAGCATCTCCTTGAGATGATTGTTATTTTCTGTTCTGTTCTGATTGATTCAGAAGCTCCAGGGCTAAAAGTGGGACTCACATCCATGACATTCAAGCCACCCAGAGTTTCTGATCTACTGACCACAGGTATAAAGCAGAGGAAGGAGTTTATGAATGACTTGTGTGTAGACAGGAGTAAGCTTGCATAGTTTTTGTTCCAGGTATGTGTCTTTTAAAAACTAAATTACAGTATTAGAAGTCAATAGATGATTCTAAAATACAGAAAGAAGAAAAGGGAAGTGACTAAACGGATAAATGGAGAGTGAATTCTAAAAATGCTTTGTTTCTTGGTTTGTAGGTAAGAAGAGGGGAAATTTTCAGAAAAAGGTATATGATTTGATAAATCAATGATTAATAAAAATAGATAGTAACATATTTTGAAATATACCTATATTTCTTTGAGAATGATATGGCCTTAGTCACATTTATTCAGCTTTCTTAGTATTTTGTATTTCAACGTACTTGTTTATAAATATATTAGTTGAGACAGGCTTTGAACTCTCACCTCTGCTTCTACATACTGGGATAACAGGTATGTGCCACCACACCTGGCAAGAAATGACACTCCATTTATTTTGAGAACTAACACAGCCTAATTAAAATATGTAATATTTGAGGGATTTAAGAAGCAAAAACCACTAGAGTTTCTAAGGCTTTTTATTACAAGATTACAAGAGACTTTATGGTAATCCAGAATCTTCCTTTTCAGGAAGCATCCATAATGGAGTGTGCTTTGCAGCCTGGAGCACAATGGGAAGGCACAGCCTTTATAAGCACTGGAATGAAAATAAACATTGCCTTTGGAACATTTCTTACTAAACTGTTCTGCAGTCTTAGGTGTACATGTCTGAATATAGAAAATACTTTATTGCTCACATCTTCAGTGGGTATTAAATTCCCTTTCTCAGATCTTTACTCAAGTTTCAAAGGTATAGTTACTAAAATCACCACTTGTTTTGAACAAATTCTCTTTGTTCAACGGGCAGTAGATGTAAGACCAGGGGAAGCAGAGGGAAGAGATGAACATTGGAAAAATGCATTAATGTCTGAAGCAGATACAGTGAAACTTAATATTCCACTGAGTATTCTGTGAGTTATGAGATGCTCAACACCCTACATTCTCTTGGCTCAATGTCAACATTGCTGAACAGTATCAAATCCTGATATATGTCCATAAAGACCAGCCTGGTGATAATTAGTTACACTGATAACTCCCATGTGTGGGAACACCATGGTTTCCAGAGTTGGTAGTTTAGAAAGAATTAAAGGGAAGGTTAAAAGTGTGTGTTGTGGAGAGAGAGGTGGGAAGAGAGGGAGGGGAGAGGGAGAGAGATGGGGGAGGAAAGAAAAGTAAGAAAACACAGTAATACTGAATACTGCTTTCATTCTTTCTGGGTTTTGCCAGCTATGGTTGGCTTCAATGATCAGGGATCAGAAACAAAGAACAAGACATGAACATTCCAACTAGACTGTACTAAAGATGGGAAATGTCAACCCAGGATGTGCAAGTACAAGGAGGTGCTTGGTTTGAGATAAATTCCATGTATGCTCTGATAAAAGTCTGGGCATGAAGCTTAGGTAACCTTAGACAAGTCAGCACTACTGTGCCTCAGTTTCCCAACTATCCGATTTCATATTCTCTTTATTAAGCCATCAAAGGCACATATTTTGGCAGATAATATGTGATTTAAAATTTAAGACAAAGTAACTAAGTATTTGTTGTTATAACAGTGGTAATTCTGTGTGGGATTTTATGATTCTAAGTGAATTTACCAAGGTTTATACACGTTGCCCCTGTTTTCTAAACTGCTTTTAGGAACAACTTTGATGTATGCAGGTTGCAAACAATCTCCCTCCAACCCTTTTTTGCTGTCGTGTTTTGTAACAAAATTAAAAGAGAGAATTTCCTGTGTGCAGTGGTTCCTGGGTCTCGTTCAAAGCTTGTGGTCTTTAGTCTGCTCATTCCTACTGTGCATCCGTATACCATCAGCAGATGATTCAATAGCATCACCACAATGTTGACACAATGTTTCTTCCTCTTTTAATGCTTACTGTCTCCTCCGTAGCTTCCTGCTCAGTTCTGTGATCCACAGCGTTCTTTAAAAAGCACAAACACATCTCTGCACCACTCTTGGGACATCACTTCTCATGGCAGGTACGTGTGCCCCTGTCAGCAGATGCAGTACTAATGATAAATTAATAACCAGGAAGGATGCCTCATGGATTAACTAACTTCAAGGCAGCTTTTATAAAAATAAAACAGAAAGTACCTATCAGGAGTAGATCCTTTTAGACTTTGCGTGCTTTGATGCCTTCTGTGTTCATTGTTTTCTTGGTTCTGTGTTTTGAAACTTGAATGTGATTTTATGAAGTGAATACTTTTTAAACTTTTCCTAACTGAGTTAGGAAGTGGTGTCTATTAAGCATCATGTTAAATTCAGAATAAAATAAAAATGAAATTGATTAACTCATATACCATATTATTAACATGGGAATAAAGATAGTCAAATATTAAAGACACTCACAACTTTATAAATTTTCCTTTCTGTGTTGTGGCCTTGCAGAATCCCTCGGGCTCACTGATGCTGTGTACTGTTCTGAGCAGTAGAACTATTTTTGACAGTATTGTGTTGCTCATATTAGATTCTTCTCATATTGAAATATCTCAGCCAATAGGCAAGTGATTTTGAATATGATCTAACATAATGTTGAGAAAACAGAAATTCAAAGGCTGGCTTTGTGTCATAATTCAAGGTGCTGTGAACTGAACCCAGATCCTCAATTTATACTTGGCATGCAACCTCCAGACATATCAGGTCTAGAAGGTTCCTCTTTATTTTCCTGTAGGCTTTAACAAGCCACTAGTCAAATCATGGTCTGCATTCAGAGGGAATACATTCCATGATGGTATTCTCCTGACAAGGATGGTATATGATAAATTACAGACTCTAGCTCTTAACAATATTCTGTTTGATTTTGAATGGGCACTTACTAACTTTATACCTTAAGAAAATAGCATTGTGATTAACCCTTTTATTTAATCATCTCTCTAACAGAGAATTTTTTATTCATGACATTCTGGAGAGAAAAAAAATGATTATTAAGCAAGCCCACCAAGCATCCTGACTGCTTGTGGACCTATTTTAACATAGAGATAAGTTTCACTGCTGATTTAAAGAGTCAGTGGTAAATGACTCTAATGAGGCAGAAAGTGTGTATGAATAACCTCATCAAAGAACAAGGTACACCACTTCAAAAGATTGCTAATGGGTGGTGTTCTGAAGGAACATTTTCGTTCTTCAGTGTTTTACTGGAGAGGTGTCTGCGCCACCACAGGAGAAGTTTTCGGGTTCATTCGTACTGGTTTCTGTTCTTAAGAATGTCATCTTCTATGTATGCACTTTCATCTGTTAGTCATTAATCTATATGTCTGGTATTTTTCTATAGTTTCTAGGATCACTCGGTGGAGGCTGATGTCCATGATCTTTGGAATAAAATGCATTTTCTTGATGGTTACTTTGGGAGTTTTGGTGATAAATTGTAAGTGTTTCTAAGCAAGTCTATAGAAAAAAATCAACATTGTGAAATAATTTAATAATAAACATTTAATTTTTCTAATGTGTAATATTTTAGTTCACAAATACATGTCAATCTAAGCAACTCTATAATAATTTCTTATAGCATTTACTATACAGAACATTCAATCAACACCTTCTCCAAGCCCCATTGTAGAATTCCAGGAAGGTAGGTTCCATTTTCCTTTCACAAACTTCATGACTCAGAGAGGATACAACAGGGTAGCTCACTCTTCATGCACAGTAGCATGGTTTCATTGAGTACAATGGTCCCATTTTTTTTTTTTTTTGTTCTGTAGTAAAATTACATTGAATGGAAGGCAGCTTAAGAAATACTTTATGTAAACACTGCATGGAGCAGAGGTTCGTGTTTTCCTTAGAGTTTTAGAAGTTTTTTGTGTGTGTTTTATCTGGGCCTGCCACTCTTGCAGCTCAATAGAGACATTTGTCATGGTGGAGGCATGTGTTGGTGCAGAGGCGCTTGTGCCATGAATAGAAACCAAAGGAGAGGAAGGAGAAAATGCAGAGGGGAGTTTCCACTCTCCGACAAGAGCCTTCTCACTATGCTGCAAAGAGCCACTGTATTCCACATGTAATAGTTGGCGTTACTGCCTCACCACCAGTTGGATGCAAATTTTCTTACATATAGGAGTTTGAGGAAAATCTCAGGTCCAAAGTCTAGCATAAAGTTGTCATAATTTTCATGAAAAGAGAAGACACTAGTCTGAAGTCATACATACATGTTTCCTAATGACTGTTCATGACTAGTTCAAATGACAATACACATTACAGACAAATATTATTTTGTATTTGATAACAAACTATGCTTTCATATTCTTTCCTTTCTTTGGCTTTTGTGATTCAGAATACAGTGTAGACAACTCTGTAAAAATAGACCTTACTCATAAAGGATAGACCCAAACTCAATTTTAATATTACTTTTCAAATACTTCTCAAGTTTATAGCTTTTGGATCATACAGTTAATTTTTATCTTATCTCAACTTTAGTGCCACTTATGTGATAAAGATTTGAGTACCTACTATGTGTCATGATGTTTATCATTGAGGAAAGATATACTGTCACCCCTAAACTGTCAATCAGACGTAAAGTTAATTGGCTTATATATATTCATTTTTTCAAAAGAAAATAAAAAAAAAATATTTTAAAGCACTATATCCTTCTCTGACTTAGGGAACTGGTGGAACGCCTCCCCTGGAGTATCCTTCCTCTAGTTACTCTACTGCCATCTTCCTGCTGTGGGTACATCCTCAAAGTTGTTCTGACTCTGGTCTTGTCCTGTTCTCTGCTATAGGCTGGATATCTTTTATCTTCTCACCTAGTTATCACAAAGTATAACAAAGGATTGCAAATGATGGCATTCTGCACCTATCTTTAGAATACCCTCTCCAGGAGGCAAAGTGTTTAGATGAATAATACCGAAATGTGATGTGTATTACACAGTCTGAAGGAATGTTTGCAGAAAAAGAAATGAATAGCGAACAAACAATCTTTGAATGTTAAGGAGCATCAAAGAAGTTGAAATCTGTAAGGATGTGTTTTGTCTTTTAGTTTCTGAATGCTGTGCATGCCTGGAAAAGTGGATTGGGCATCAATGCAACTGTTACTTTATTTCCAAAGAAGAAAAGTCTTGGAAAGGAAGCAGAGATTTCTGTGCTTCCCAGAATTCCAGTCTTCTTCAGCCCCAAACCAGAAATGAATTGGCAAGTCCTTCATTGTTTCGTACATTCTTTCTTACTTACAAACATGTGCTACCTGACTAAACTGACCACTCTCATGTAAGTCTTTATTACCAGGTAGACAATGATGGTTCTGTCTGAGCCCATTGCCCTCAGTTTGATGTACTTTGAAATATACACTAGAAAGCATAAAAAAAAGTCTTCAAAGATTTGTATTATAGGGGTTAGCGTTTTAATAGATTAGGAGCTAATGTGCAACCTCACCCCCAACTTTTCCAGAATTAGTAGGCTAGTATTTTTAACAGTGCCAAAAGGACCAAAAGAGGAACTTTCAGTTATTATTTATTGGAGCAGAATACACAGCCTTGTGCATATGTTATATGGCTTTTTGCCATTTTTCTGGAATGTAATGTAAAACCGGTAATGGATGATATGATCATAAAATTACTCAAATCATTATTGTGTGTGTCATACGGGATTGAACCTAGGAACTGAGGCATGCCAGGTAGGCACTCTACAATTTTTTGTTTAATTTACAATGTTCTTTGAGACAGAGGCAGATAACCCTCTATTTCCTTTAAGAGCCTTTTCTAGCCTCCACAATGAACCTCTGCTTCAGCCTCCTGAGCTGAAGCTTAGGAGGGATTACAGGCCTGTACTGCCAGGCTTCTCTTGGAAATAACTTAGCTCTTATGAAAAGATTCTCAAGTTGTCTGTGCCCCACTCAGGTTGAAGAGGTTACAAGATGTTGGCACTGAGGTCACATTTTATCTGCCATCCCACGAAGGAACTGTAACACAGAATGAAAGTCTCATCATCTTTATGATAATTTTCATCTTTCAAGAAGCAAGATTTTGTAGTGTTTTTCCACATGAGTAAATGGCCTAGTAACTGAAAAATTTAAGGCATGTGCTAATAACCCCCAAATCAGAAAATCAGAATGATTTCAACCTGAGCATCCACAATCTTATTCTGAATGTCTTTTAAATATGTTGATCTCAGGGCATATTCAAATTTGATTAACTTGTTCTTTCTGTCTCTAAGTAGAGTTTTATGAAGTCCAGTCAAACCTTTTTCTGGATTGGAATGCATTATAGTACAAAAAGAAATTCCTGGCTATGGGAGGATGGCACAGTTCCCTCAAAAGATTTGTAAGTTTCTGGTTATTGAGGATTTGGGGGGTGTGCTTTGTGAATTTATCCTAGCTATGGTTATTGAAAACTCACAACCAGGGACTCAGAAATCTAAATATCTTGTGTGGAGAATGAGAATATATAAAATCCCTAGGGAACTGAAGTCGCTGCTTTACCCATAACATTCAAGTTTATGCTAAAGTGATAGGAACATTGAGTGCTCAATACCATGAGAAAATTTTAGTCTCTTTCTTACTGTACCCATATGTGTCGATGTATGCTTAAATAATCTCAGATACAGGCTGGCCCAGAGAACACAGCATAGCCATTTTTTGTTGTTTTAGTGGATCCAATATTTTTTTTATTATTTTCAAATATTCAGTAATTATTTTCTGTATAAATGTTGTCCTTGGGTCTCATTCATAAACATGAAATCTAGAGACTTACATTGTGACCAAGTTTATGTTTGTGCTCTTTCCCCTACATTATGTAACTCATAAATGTATATATACATACATGTACATGTATGTATGTATATATAATAGATTTTCTTTTATACAGTATAACGTGATAACAGCTTTCCTTCCCCTAACTCCTCCCAGATTGTCATCCTCTCAAAAATATTAATCACACTTAAGGGCAGCCCCCATTTTGCCCAGCAGTAGTTGATTGGTAAAAAAGTGGTATTTTTGGAGGGTGTTTTGTTTTGTTTTGTTTTTTAATGCTTTATTGTGGTACTTTTTAATTTAATCTTTCAGATATTATGTTTTCCAACTTTGTTTTTTATGAAATTTCTGTGTATGCTAATGTGTATGTTTCTGCATGTGTTTGTGTTTCTTGGGTTTTTTGGTTCTTTTGGTTTTGTTTGTTTGTTTCTTTTGTCCACCTCATTCTTTTTAACCAAATAGAAGACCATATCATCAAAACCATTTCTGACCAGGCATGGTGGTACATATCTTTAATTACAGTGCTAAATAGGCAGAGGCAGGCATATTTCTTTGAGTTTGAGGCTGGCTAGGTCTAGGTAGTGAGTTTCAGGTCAGCCAAGGCTGGGTACTGAGACTTTATGTCAAAAAACAAAATTAACAGTTCAACCATTTCTGATTGAGGTGAAAAGCTCACAAATAAATACAGAACAAAACCACACCTAGAACCCCATTCTGTGGTCTTAGCACTAGGGGCCGGTGAGGGAGTAATTGAGTTTCATGTAGCATTGTACTTCAAAACTGTGAAAGTTGATGCTGAAAGACAACCAAAGAAGATGAAACAAAATCCTAAGCCACTCAATATATATCTCTGAGTTAATAAAAATAACCTTAAACATCCTTACTGTTTTACATATGTTAACATTTTCTTCTTCATTACAGATTTCCAGAGTTCTCAAGTATCAGGCGAGAGGACTGCATTGTTTATAGTCCAAGACAAATAGTTTCTGGTGACTCCTGTGAAAATAAAAACCGTTATATCTGTAAGCAACTACCTATTTAAATATTTCTTAAGGCAAAGGTATAGACCAGAAAGGCCCAAGGTTACTAAAAATAGTAAGAGCTCTCAGTGTTGCTACTTTTCCATCTTGTGTCTGTAGAATGTTTCTGTTTGCTAGCATATCATCTTCATACATTTGTACCCAAGTAATTTACACTTGATGGCTTCTTCACATGTGTGTATACAACTTGGATGAATCAAAATAGAGAGTTTTCATAAATATTTTGATTTATGAAATATAATTTTATTCACATAGTCCTATAAAGTTTTGTTGAGAATATTAAATAAAATTTATTCCACTCCAAGTCATATGTATCCCTATGGTTTCAGTGTTTGTACCTGGAGATGAGTTGAAGGGACATGATCACTTCACAACAGTAATTCTAGTCAGCCATGAGCACAGGGGCACGTCTGTTCACATCCTAGTATCTTCTCCATTTTTCCTTCAGTATTTCAAGGTTTTCATTTTAGAAGTCTTCGTACCTTGGTCAGCTTGTTTTTTCAAAACTTTATAATAATATGTTTTTAACTATTGTGAATAGATTTGCTTTCCTGATTTCCTTTTCCATACATTCTTTATGAATATTTAGACAAAGCTCCTAATTACTTTATTGATTCAGTGTCCTGTTGTATGCTGAAAGTGTTTCTCCCATTCAAGAATTTTTTCATGCTATCTTCAGAATCTTTTAAGTATGGAAACAGATCATCTGCAGATGGATGTGGTTTGATTTATTCCTTTTCTAAGTATATATCTTTTATTTATTTTCACTGAACAATTTTGTGACTTCAAGCACTATATTAAATTATAGAGGCCCTTGTCCCATTCCTGATTTTAAGTGAAACAATGTCAGTTTATCCCCATTTGTAGTCATTTGGCTATAGGCTTGTCATGTATTAAGACACATATTATACTGCAATGTGCTTCTGATATTTCTGATTTATCTAGGGTTTGTATTATGATGAGAAGTTGAACTTTGTCAAAGGCGTTTTATGCATCTATACAATTGAGACCAGTCCCCCCAAAATAATCTGTAAAAAATGATAAATTACTTTATTTCAGTATGTATTTGCTAAGAAAGTTAAAAACTTAGTAAATTATGCATTGTGACCAAGTTGCAAGATCTGCACCAATGCAGCACTGAGCAATTTTCTTCTACATTATATCCAGGTGAGTAACCATGCAAAGCAACTGAACAGAAAGTGTAGTTTATTATTTAAAAGGCTAGATCATATGGTACTATTAACTACTTTCTATTTCCTCAGTTGATCTAGAAGGACCTAGTGACAGTACCGTTAACAGCCCTGTTGAGCAGACTATGTAAGGAAGAAAGACTGAATGACAGTTTGGAGGGACTGATGTCTGCTTTGGTCATCTGTGTAATGAGCAAGCCTTCTTTGCATTGACTTTGTAGCCCCTGCAAAGCTTTCAAATGAGCCTAGTGCAGTCAGTGTCTTGGTGACAATCTCATCCCTGGACCATTTCCAGCAGGGGCAGGGAGACAGCACAGATAGTGGTTCCCTTCGTACCTCATTAGCATGATTCTGGTGGTGTCAGCTAAATATAGCCTGGCTAGAATGAATGGGTATAAAGATAAAAATAGAAAAGTGAACTGTTTTCAATTTCCTGAGGAACTGCTGGATTGATTTCCAAAGTGATTTTATCAGCTTGTAGTCCCACCAGCAATGGAGGAGTGTTCCTTTTTCTCCATATCCTCACCAGCATCTGCTGTTATCTGCATTTTTGATCTTAGTCATTCTTATTGATGTAAGGTGGATCTCAGGGTCATTTTGATTTGCATTTCCCTAATGACTAAGGATGCTGAACATTTCTTTAAGGGCTAAGTGCATCTCAACCATTTGAGATTTCTCAGTTGAGAATTCTCTGTTTAACTCTGTACCCTATTTTTAATAGGGTTATTTGAATCTCTGGAGTTTAACTTCTTGATATATATATATATATATATATATATATATATATATATATATATATATATATTGGATATTAGTCTTCTATTGGATGTAAAGTTGATGAAGATCTTTTCCCAATCTGTGGGTTGTTGTGTTATCCTATTGACAGTGTCCTTTGCATTACAGAAGCTTTTCAATTTTATGGGGTCCTATTTGCTGATTGTTGACCATAGGCGTGTGGGTTCATTTCTGGGTCTTTAATTCTATTTCATTAATCTACCTGCCTGTCTCTATATCAATAGCATCCGGTTCTTATCACTATTTCTCTGTAGTACACCTATGGTCACTTGATCTTCGACAAAGAAACTAAAACCATCCAGTGGAAAAAAGACAGCATTTTCAACAAACTATGCTGGTTCAACTGGCGGTCAGCATGTAGAAGAAGACATAATAGATGCAAAATTTTCATTAACAGCAATGAATAAGATAAAATATGTAAAAATGAAACTTAAAAAGCTATTAGAAACATATGTAAAGGACCTACTGAAAGATAAAAAATTAGACAAGAATACAAAGGCATTTCCATTTGAACCTTTTTTATTAACTTTTTTTTAAATAAACTGTTCCCTTAGAAACCTATTGATATATTTAGTGGAGTGAGCAATTTGACAGAGATAATACATAAATGTAGCCTCAATGATTAAACAAACTGAGAAGGTACAGCCATTATAAAGAACCGCATTGACTATGTGTGAGGATATATTTGTAAATATTAAAACAGATAGACCAAAGGAAGAAGCTCCTGTCCGCACAGCCCCACCGAGTTCTGTCTCATGTATGATATAAATTTTGGTTGTATTGGTTAGGAAAGGGAAAATAGTAACCAATTTATAATTGTGTTTCCAAACATAATTTCATAAATGATTTATGTTTAGGCACTGTTTCTATAAATCTCTTTCTGACAAACTGGATCACATGTTATTAGATATTCTGAAGAGTACACATTCAAAAATTTCAGTTTCGGGGGCCATCAAGACAGCTCAGTTCATAAAAGCACTTGTTCCTAAGACTGACAACTTGAGTTCAGTCTCTGGAACCCACATCCTGGAAGGAAAGAATTGATTTCCTCATGTTGTCTCTGATGTATACATGTGGGCCGTGGCATGTGTGTCCTGCCAGCATAATAAAATTTAAAGAAGAAAAGGAGGAGGAGGAGGAGGAGGAGGAGGAGGAGGAGGAAGAGGAAGAAGAGGAAGAAGAGGAGGTGAAGGTGGAGGTGGATGCTGTGGTGGTATAGGAGGAGGTTGAAGGATAAGAACAACAAGAAGTTTAAGTATAAGAAACTACGAGAACAAGCATTATTATATAATGCCAGATTTTGAAGCAAACACTTGAATGATCTAAGGATAAATTGCTAGTATTACTGATGCTAGTTCTTCTTTTTAGCTTTTAAAAAGAGTGATTTTTTTATGTGCATTGGTGTTTTGTGTGAATGTATGTCTCTGTGAGGGTGTCAGATCCCCTAGAACTGGAATTACAGACAGTTGTGCTCTGCCATGTGGGTGCTGGAAATTGAACGTTTATCCTCTGGAAGAACAGCCAGGACTTTTAACTGCTAAATGCTAATCTTAAGACAGCACTATTGAGATTTAGGGGAGAGTTCATGAAACAAGTCATTCAATCAAAGACTTGTCTCTTTTGTGTATATTTCTGTTTCATGCTTCTTATATATTCCAAATATCCATTGCAATGTCTTTTACAATCATGCTAATTGCCATACTTTCTGCTTCAGCCTTTTAAAGTATCAACCCCTGCCTTTTCAGTTTCCTGTTTAAAATATATCTGGCCTATCTCCATTTGATTTTTAAGGATTTCCTTTTGGGGTCTGTGGGTGAAGTGGGTGAAGTCTGCGGATGAGTGGTCTCTTTCCCCCATCTCTGTGAGAGCTGTCTAGTATCAGTGAAATCTGGGGCGTGAATCAATTTCCTGTTTGCCAGCTGTGGTCTTCTACTATGTACCACAGTTGAGGCCCAAGTCACAAGACAGTTTCCTGCTTCACTTCTAGAAACAGACATCTTTAACTGCTCTCAGAGTAGAGTATGGACAGGCTGGGATTCTGTGTTTTTTTTTTTCTTCCTAAGAGCAGCTGAGTTCCTTGTCCCATGCCTAGGACAAATAGGGTAGCTCGGGGTGCAAGGCCCCAAAGTGGTGTTGAACAATCATCATTTTTGAATGCTTTGTTACTGGCCCCTTGATTTTACCTTGGTCCTAAACTCATCAGGACACTACATTGTTTTGTGTCTCTTCTCAAAGAGAAACAAATCACTACCCTATACTCAGGGAAAAAAATCAGGGGAAGAAGACACCGGAGTTCTCAGGCACTCGCTGGCTAAATAGACTTTCTTTCTGATGCCATCTTGTTTCTCTTTCTTGGTTTTGATCTCTCCTAGGCTGTTTGTTTTTATGAAAAAGAGTTTCACTGTGTAGCCTTGGCTGGTCTTGAATCACTATATAGACAAGGCTGGCCTTAAACTCATAGAAACTAGTTTGTTCCTGTCCCAGCTGGAATTAAAGGCATATGCTGCTAAGACTAGGTTTTTATTTCCTACAATTACTTTATATCTTAAGAACAATAGTTTTTTTGTTTTGTTTTGGGTTTTTTTTTGGTTTTGGTTTTAAAGCATTTATCGTCGAAAAGCAGAGAGAGGGAGAAGAGTAGAGAAGCAGAGGGAGGCCATGTGGAGGGGGGAAAAGGAGGCTGAGAGGTGAGAGTAAGAGCAAGAGGGTAAGAGAGGCGATAGGAGAACAACAGATGCTTAAGACTGATGAGCATTGTAAGAAGGAGGAGGGAAGCCGAGCATCTTCTTTGCTCCTGCCATAGCACCACATGGAGGATTCTGAGAAAGGTCCAAAGTAATATCAATACAGACAGACAGACCAAGATGACCAGGACAGATACCATAAAACGCCCCCACCCCAACCCTTGCCTTTTTTCTCTTTCCTACTGTTATAAGCACTTTAAGAAGGATGTTAAAGAGTTACACTTCTTGCTGGTTTGATCATGCTTCGGTAAAGCTCCCTTTTGCCTTCGACACTGGTCTCTGAGTGACTTTCTAGGACCAGTACTGATCTCAGGACTACTGGATCTAGGGCTTTTGCCCTCTACAGAATCAGAGGATCCCGTCCATCCCCAGAACTTGTCAGGCCCTGCACTTCTGTGCTACATAGAGGGTAGATATGATCAGTGTCAACTGCTCCTTTCCAATCTTTCTATGGAACAGCCGGTGGGAACTAAAGAGAACACGATTGCAAAGTGAATGTTTGCTCTCTTGATCTGAGCCTAAAAGCTCTAACACCTCAGAACAGCTTCCTTGGATAGTGTTGGAAACTGAGTAAAGCTTTTAACTGTTCTAATGGCAGCTGCCTTCATGCCTGTGACTCACTTATCTGGAGCTCTCAAATATTTAAACATAAGCACAAAGTGTTAAGCTGCCTTTCCCCTAGGCACAGTGGAATCTGTTTACTTTGCAAAACTAACTCTACTTCTTGCCCAAGTATAACACTCTCTGCCAACACTATGCGAAGAAGCTGTTCTGAGATGATTACCACAGAACTGTCAAGTGGTTTCCTAAGCAGGCCATGAAATGTGTCTAAATGAGTTAGCTACACCTTTTCTCATGTTTTCTTCATTAGAAATGTTTTTCAAAACCTTTGGTTTTGGTAAAGCTGCTCACACTGCTTTCACAACAAGAATTCCTCCCCGGAGACCTGTTGTATCAGCCTGCCTTGCTTTTCTAGTCTGGATTTTATATTTTATTGAGGTCTATATTGAACTCTTGGAAACAAGTGAGATTTTATCAATTTCTTTTTGCATTTTCAGATTGAGTACATTGTCTGGAACACAAGAATTCCTTGTTTTTTCTTGTTAGTGTAGGGCTAACTTTAATTATTCAATGAATCAGAATACCACCACTTACCCAGGTAGGTCCCCTGGATACTGAAACACTGCCCTTAGCTAATTAACTGCCCCCCCCCCCACTATCACTATTCTGCAGTTTTTGTTTTACTCTTCCAATTATGTGTGAGAAATCTTTAAGGACTGAGTAGTTGAAGTTCTCTAAAAACAGACCAAATCAACCAAACAAAAGAACAAATAAAAAATCTCACAGTGCTGTTGGGTGTCTCTCTTGTACAAATGGATGCACACTAGACTTATAAAATAAAGTGTTGCAGGTACACTGGTATTTACCTTGGGATTATTCAGATTCGTTTTCCTGCAAATAGTGCTAGCCAGAGCTTGGGCTGTGAGGTTCAAGGAAGCCCTTCCATGGCTGCAGAGGCTTCATGGAGGTTTTCTGTCCCCTCATCTCAGGAAAGGTAAAGACAGCAAGGATTCTTGTTGCTACCTTCTAAAGTGTGGGTCTTATTTATTACTCCTTGTATAAGCTTATAGCCTTTGGGGAAATCCCTCATTCAGATGATCCCAATGCTAAATCTCATGTTTCTATTGCTTCACAAAAATTTTCAAAACAGAAATCTAAGTCTCCCACCATTTTATTACAGCCTCTCAGATGAAAGTCACATTATGTGACTGCTTTACTGTTGTAATTCTCTGTTTTATTTATGTATGATAGCCTACAGACTTTTTAACCTGTCTATTGGTTTATAATATCTTCTATGTTGTAAAATAGTATACAACAATATTATAAAACTTTTCTTTTAAAACTTATTTTTATTTTATGTGTGAGTGCTTGTTTTCTTGTATATATAGGCATACATATGTGTATACACACACACACACACACACACACACACACACACACACACACACACGCATGCAGCTGAGTGTAGAAACCAGAAGAAGGTGTTGGATACTCTGGAACTGGAGTTACAGGTGGTTATGAGTTGTCAATTAGGTGCTGTGAAGTGAACCCAGGTCTTAACCTCTTTACTAGTGTTATCTCTGAGCCACCTCTCCAGTCCTTAACTCATGATTCTCCTGCTCCCTGTACCCCTGCTCATGGTTCCCTGCCTCCACAGGGTTCCCTTGTTTTATTGAACACAATATGTCCAACTAATCATTCTGTGGAAGGAGCAGACCCGGTGTTTTATGTTTGTCTTATTTCAGACTCTTCTTATTAGTCCCGGGTTCTCTTGAGACCATCCTCTTGTCCTGGTTCCTGCTGAGATGGTTAATCAAATTTTTACACTGCCCTTTTCATGCAGATGTACGTGTTTGGGTTTGAACAGTCTTCCGTGTAGGCCTTAAAGCTTGAGCCATAGACAGCACAGAGTCCATTTGGTATTTCCACCAGTGTTAACCTGGAGCAGAGAGAAAGACATATGACCTCAGACTTTGTTAATGAAAGATATGGAAGCTTATTTATAAGACTCGAATGTGGGAATTTCAAATATATCTCAAGTCATTTTAGCACCATGTTTATTCCTCCTAACACACATGCAAAACAGAGCCAATCCAGGTGATAAAAGTAAAAATATAATTCTTAATGTGCTCATATCAGAAATTAACTCAGAATTCTAAAACTTCTACATATGAACCTGAGTTAAAAAAGCTTCAAAATGTTTATTTAATATTAAGTATTTACATTAGAAATGGATGGAGAATTAAACTTCAAATTCAGTTGCTGGAGTGTTTTGTGTAAAAATTAGCAATCCTCCATAGGGAACTAGATTACCTTGTCAGATACAACTGACTATAGATAGCAGACAACCAAAACAAAGCCCGCATCCACACAGGACAGACACTTTGTGTCTTGTCCTAATTTCGTAAATAATGCAGTGTGAGAATTGTTTATACAATATTTATGTTCTACTTGGTGTGATAGTCAATATAAAAGTGATTTAAATTATACAGAATTGTCTGAATACAAGCAGGTTCTACACCATTCTGTATAAAGATGATAATCATTCATGGAATTTAGTATCTATGGAGAGAGTAAGGTTTGGAGCCAGTCTCCCATGGATGACTGCATACACAATTTTACATAGTAAGAAGCAAAAGTAATTGTAAAAGTCTCAACACACATGCATAATGTGTATGCATAATAACTGTGCATATATATGCATTTATGTGTGTGGTATATGTATATGCATATATATGTACATGCATGTATAGTGTATGTGATGTGATATGTGTGTGCACACTGGTGTGGTCTGGTACATGTGTGTATATATGTGAATGTGTTTTACTTTTGTCTTAATGTTTGGAATTCCATGATTAACTTAATAAATAAAATTTCTCCTTTTAAGGACAAAGTCAGAAATAGAAGACACAAGAAAGTGATAATGTCTCTTCAGTGCAAAATTTCAAACCTAAAAGAGAGAAGAGTCTGATGTTATCCTTGTTTAAAAGGGCAAAGAACAGAGTACCATGGGTGTAGAAACAGCTGGTACCTACAGGGAAATTCTACTAGGAATCACTCTTTGTGGGTTTCAGTCCCTCCACATACACTAGAGCATCATTAAGTTGAAACTATAGTTGTATACATTTGGAGGGTTACAACCTCATGATGTGATGCATGTGAATACTGTGTATCGATGAAGTAAAGGTATTTAGCATCTCTGTGGCCTCATGCATTTGATATTTCCATTGCACCATTGTCAAATGAAATGACCACAGTTAGCCATACATTACTTCATATTTGAAAGTACCTGGAACATAAAAACAGACAAGAGGCTACTAGGGATGGAAGGCTACAGATTATTGTATGTCAGTTTTATTCCCATTATTTGAGCCACAAATATACAAAAGAAAATATGTAGTGCTTCAGCCTCCTATCTTATAAGATTGATGTAATATTTGATCTATCTCTCCCGGTTCTTCACAGATAGTCATCTGTTTATGTCACTCATTAATGTTCATATTGGCTACTACACCAGTTTCCCTGTCCTTCAGATTTAGAATCTAAGATTTTTTTTACCCTATTAGAACATGATGATGTGTCAGATTGTGAAAAAGAGACTGACAAAAGAGTGCTCATAGGCATAGCTGAACAACCCCCTTGAGACCTGCTGGGCTGAGACTCACTGGTTGGGTGAGAGAGAGGAGCCATCTTCCCACTGCCAGGAGCCATTTTCTGGGATCTGGACTAGTCCCATCCAGTGATAGGATTTAACCAGCTTTAAGAAATCCTGTGAGAAACCACAAGAGAAATATACATGAAACCTGTGCCTAGAACATTAGAAACACATTATTCACTTCCCACTTGAGCAAGAAGGCATTTGTCCCATAGCCTCTGTAATTTTCATTTAACTGTAGGCACTTGAGTGTCTTTACACTCTTAATTTTTCTATCTTTGGAGGTGGTCAGCAGTTGTGTGGTATATATGCATATGAGTACATGTAGCATACAGAAGCTAGGACAAAACATAATGTATCTCCCTTTATTGTTCCCTGTCTCGTTGTCTTGAAACATGGTCTGTCACTGAGGCAAAAGCTCACCTTTTCAGCTAAACTGTGTGGTTGGGAGCATTGGGATCTACCTGTCTCTGATGCCAGAGCTGGGGATACAAACATGTACACCAATGCCTAATGGGAGTTGCAGAGTTCATGTTCAGGTCCTCAAGTTTTAAGAACAAATGTTTTAACACACTGATCCATCTCCTCAATTCCTACTTTCTTAATTTTTATGACTATTGTCTGGAATGGGTATTGGAATACCTTGGTGCCTGTTGTATGTTCCAGGTTTGTGCTCCAGTGACCTTCCTGAAGTACTAGAATGAAATGGAATCAAATACTCAACCTGCTCTTCTTTACTGTATATCTTCAGAAGGCTGGAATTTTGAGACAAACAGGAAGCTTGGCTCTGGTTCCAGGTTTTGTTCTCATTAAAAAATTGGTAACAGTTGTTTCTGTGACATATCCAGTTGTCAGGGCATGGGCCACAGTAACCCTCTAGAAAGAGAGTAGATTAATCCCTTACACACTTAACTATTGAAGCAGATATCATCTAGGCAAATTAAATACCTTTTCTGTCCCAACTCTAAAATTCTAAATAATCAAATCATTATATATGAAGGAAGGTCCCCAAACTAAAGCTTCCTTCCTTCCTTCCTTCCTTCCTTTTCCTTCCTTCCTTCCTTCCTTCCTTCCTTCCTTCCTTCCTTCCTTTTCCTTCCTTCCTTCCTTTTCCTTCCTTCCTTCCTTCCTTCCTTCCTTCCTTCCTTCCTTCCTTTCTTTCTTTCTTTCCTTCCTTCCTTCCTTCCTTCTACCTTCCTCACTTCCTTCTTCCCCCTCTCTTCCTTTCTTTTGTTTCTTTATTTACTTCTCTCTATTTTTTTATTGAAAAGAGTTTATTTTCTCATGCAATATAGCCTGTTTAATATTTCCCCTTCCCCCCTACTCCTCCTAGTTTCTCTCTACTATCTCTTCTCTCCAGATTCACTTCCTTTCTGTTTCTTATTAAATAATAGCAGGCTTCTAAGAGATATCAACCAAATACAACAAGTTAAAATATAATAAGACAAAGCAGAAACTAGTCTTTATTTATTTACTGTTTCCAGAAAGGGACTCATGTAACCCATTCTGGCTTTGAACTCTCTACACAGCCAGTCTGGGATGTGAATTACTGATCTTCCTACCTTAAAGTGTTAAGTGCTGGAATTAAAGGAAAACAGTACCATGACCAGCTTTCTTCTACCAATTTCACAGCCTTCACAGTTAAAAACACTAAAGTTCGCAGTGAACTATGCACAAAATCTAACTATGTCATACCTGTATTTTGAATGCCTTTGAATATATATTAAATCGTGATACAAATAGCTGTTTGCAATTTGTGTTTAATATTAAAAAAGATTCACTTACCTCTTGAGGAAACCGGAACGTCCTTGTTGCACAACACTATCAAAATAATTATAATTGTTAAAAGTTAGTAACTTCTACTGTAAACAAATATGACTTACATGCTTATAGAACAGCAAAGCTATGGTTTAAAACACTTTCACTCTTACTACTGTGTGTTTTTGTGCTTCTGTATTTTCTTTCACTTTTAAAACTCTGTGTGTGCCCACATGCGTGCATGCTGGCTTGCACACGAGGGTACCCATGTACCAGGGAATGAATATGGAGGCCAGGGAATCATTTTGTGGAGTTAGCTCTTCCTTCCACTTTTCTTTGGTTTCTGGGAATGGAATTCAGATTGTAGGCTTATGCAGCAAGTATCTGATGGCTGAGACATCCCTCTGATTGCTTGTGTGTTTCTGAAGTCTAATTAAGGTAACACATTACATCTGATTGATTAATATCTGTCTTATTACTTACAAGTTATGAAAACGGCAAGCCACATCAATGTGATAACAGTGAAGCGAATAGCCATGGCTACAGCAAGGACTCGAACAACTAACAATGGAGATACTGTCAAAGAAAAATGGGCAAGGTCAGAGCAAAAGGAAGGCTAATGGACCAAGGTGATTTTGTGTTTCGTATAAATGTGTATCTTTGTGAGAAGGTAGAGAAAATGCGTTTCCTTAGATCAAGCAGCATAAGCACTCAAGTGACTCAAGTAGAAGTGTACTAAATGTGGTATCCATTCAAATCCATGATCCTTTGCAAGTTTTCTAAACTTTATTTTCCCTTGTTACACAAAGTTTCACTATTAAGCCTCAGGCTGTACATAAATTTGTAGTCCCCCAGCCTCAGATCTTGAGTTGTGGGATTACAGATTATACCATTATTTTCTGCTCCCTGAATAAATCACACTTCTCAATTTTATTTTCTATATAGATTCAAGAGCTATTATGTGTGAATACTTTTATAACCAATGTTTTAAGGACATGCACCTCAGATATTAGTGAAATATTCTGTGTGTTCTGGTTAGGACGACATCCTAGCATTATGTCATATTTTGACATATAATGAAGTCAAATTGCATAAATACTTATGTTCACTTTCATCGATAGCCGCACAAACTCTATCAATAGATTTTTACTTTTCCCAGTAGACATTTCAGTGGCATTCTAAGTTTTGGCATTAGAAATAGTAATAGTTTTCATACTCACTTTTGAGTTCTTCTATAGGGGATCTTCCTCTCATGATACCTAGTGTATAAAGAGCACAGGTGTCATGCATTCTAGTGACTGAAACTTTTAGTACACAAAGATTACTCTAATTTTATAGTAGCATAAGTAAATAAAATCTCCTTGTTCATTGTATCTTTCTCAGCAATTAATATTATTTACATGTTTTATTTATAAACTTAGGGGTAATATTTTCTGTTTTAATAATTTTATTTCCTTTCATGGTAAGTTTAGACATTTTTATTTACATTTAAATAATTTGTGTATTTTTATTTCCATGAGATTTTTCTCGTTTTTATCAAGTTACTGGCTTGTTCCATCCTTCTCAGTTGGTGACTATGACACCACACTTTGTCATATATTTTGCATGCATATGCTCTAGATATTCTTTCTGTTTTACTCATAATACCTTCAGAGGGATGAAATGACTTATTTTTCCTAAGTTGATTTTGTCAAGCTTCCCTTCATGACTCATATTTTAGGTATGAATAAAATTCATTTATAATGATGTCACATGTTTATTTTTATTGGTCCACTTAATTTTTTGTGTGTGATATTTGAAAGTAATGAAATTTACAGAAGATATTCTTTGTTGAATGCACACTGAACTTTTATATCATGACTTATAGATTAAACTCATGTCCTGTCTCTGATATGAAGTGCTGCTCCACTCCATATGCATTAACATTTACATAATATGCTAATCAGCCTGCCCATTTCCTATAAGTTATAACTTTCCTACCTTCATAAAATGCTTAAATATTCAATGGCACCTACAATATTACTACGTATTTCCTTTTCAGAGTACAATGGGTATTTCAGCACTTTATTTTTTTCTTAAGACTTTAAAATAAGACTCTTGAAAGTCGCCTCATCAGTGAGGAGTGGGTATGACTCATTCCGAGGCCCTGAATTCTATTTCCAGCTCACAATAACCTGAGATTCCAGCTACTTGGGATTTGGCCCCCTCTTTTGGCCCTTATGCACACCTGCGCTTATACACACACACACACACACACACACACACACACACACACAGAGAGAGAGAGAGAGAGAGAGAGAGAGAGAGAGAGAGAGAGAGAGAGAGGAGAAAGAAAGAGAGGAAATAAAAATTACTTTTAACAAACACTTTAAAATGAACTCTTCAAGAATATGACATTCTAAACTAAACTATGGTGTATTGACATCCTGATAGAATCACACTAACTGTGCACACCCACAAATATTTTATCTGTAAAGTGTGTTCATCCTTGAATAGTTTCTATTTCTATTATGTGTGTTTTATACTTTGTTCATTAATAGTTCAAAGTAAGTAATAAAGTAATATATTTTTAATATAAATGTTTATTTTTCCTCTTTCAAAATTTTGGTCATAAAATTTTTATCTATTATAGTTTGTTGATAGTTTTAGTTATGAAATAAATTTATTTTCATTTATGCAATAATTTTGAATCAAGTCTACATTCAAATTATATTGCTAATCAACATTTATTATTTATTTGCAAATTTTTAAATATTTTGATTTATACCTTTTTGCTTTTAAACTCTGATGCGATAGATATCACATTTTTACCTTTTCTTGGGTATTCACTTAGCAACATCAAAAAATATTTAACAGTGGCAATAATATTTTTGCATTTTAATTATTACATTGTAAAATCCTCCTAACATTTAATAATATAATTAGAAATTTGTACATATTCTATGTGTCTATACATCATACATATATTAAAGACAACATTTATGTTTATAAAAATTTGAAAATCAAAGTTTCACAAAATAAAAATTTGTACTGAATTTTATTCAATGCCTTTTCAACATGATGTACACAATTACATAAGCATTCACTTTTTTTTAATGTTGCATTCTCTTTATTTTCTTTCTCCAACTTTAAACTAATCATCATCTATACCTGCATACCTACTTATCTTTCTCTCTCTCTTGTAAAATGTACAACTCCTACGTTCAGGAAAGAATAATTTCTTCAATAGTTAAAAAGTGTTAGCAATGACATAAGAAAAAAAGATATAATTTCTACCCTTAAATAATAAAGTTATAAGAGAATATGTGAGCTTATTAATGTCTACTGTGACATTTTATATAAGAAATAGTTTATTTTCAAAAATCTTTACTCATAGAATATATGAGTAAGATGCTAAACACTAAATTTATTTTTATATTAGTTTCTTGTTAATGTTTAAAGCATTCACTTTTTGTTATTATGTATCACATGATTGAATTTCTAAAGTTAGCTTTTTAATGTAACTTTTGTTAATTTATTTCTTAGTATTTATTTATTTATTTTAATTTTCATTTTTTATCCTTTAATCTTTTGTTACAGTCTAGTCATCATACCCCTCCTGGTCTGCCCTCTGACCATTCCCTAGCCTATTCCTTCTCCCCCATCTCCAAGAGGATGTCCCCAACCCCCGACTACCACCCCACCAGACCTCCCCACTCATTGGGGCTTCAAGTCTTTTGAGGTAATCAAAATTTATGGATGAATTTGTTGGTTTTCTTTTAAAGTTATTTATTCTATCTTATTTCTTGAGGAGGCGTCTCATGTAACCAAGTTGACCTTAAATTCTTTACTGCTGAGGATAACCTTCTTTTCTAAGGTCTCCTGCCTCCAATTACCAAGTCCTGGAATTGCAGATATGTGAGAACACACCAGATTCAGGTTTCCTTCTTTGTATAAATTACTGCAAATTTTAATATTGGTAATACTCTGGCTTGAAATGGTTTGAGTACAAATCATCTTCACTACATTCGGAAAAGTCCCTAAAATTTCCCTCAATTTATTGCTTCTATTATATTTAAGAAGATAATTGGATAATTTTTAAAATGTAGATTCTGTAGTCTACCATATATTCTTCCTTAAAGGCAGATTCCCAAAATTCTTGGTTCAGTTGTCCTTATAACAAATTGTCTCATCACCTGTAACGTGATTATACATTCTAATATTATTTTAGAGCAAATACAGCTTACCTCCCTGGGGAAGTAAAAAGAACCAGCGTTGTGAATTACAATAGCAATGTTTCCACATTCACCTCAGTCCATCTTTCAGAAACACATGTAAACCAAAGCGTACCGTTTTCTCCAGGTTGTCTGGTAGTGAGTGCTGATCTTTGTTTCTGCTGTTCTTGAGAAGTACCCCACTTTGCTGGCTTGAGGTCATGATTATGGCATTTGCTCATCTCTGGAGAAAACAATTCAAGCTGATGCAAGTTCATGGACTTTCTGCCGTTTGAGAAATAAGTCTCTAACTTTGACCTTGTCTTTCTATGGATATAGTTCCTATGAGAATCCCTTCAAAAGGCAGCGCATGTTCCCTTTGCTTTCTGTTACCTTATTATTAAGATGCTTATACTTCCTGATAGACATAAAAGTGCTTATTCTTTGGAGAATTAGAGTGAGCAAAATAGTTTGGACTTTTGAAGTAAACCAGTTCATAGTGTAAAATGAAATCTAACTTCAAAGCAAGGTTTATATAGTGGAAGGAAATAGAGGAAGCTGGACTTATAATTACACCACATATCTAAATGTGATGTTGACAAGCAGAAGTAACTTAAATCTGTAGTCAGATCTCTGCAGTATAGACGAGAAAAAGCATCAACACAACAGCCTATGGACATGATAACAATGAAATGAAGTGTGATGACCTTCATCTGAATAATGCCAACTGAGTATGAACAGTAAATACTAGTGTGCCAAATTCCATGAGAGTCGGGGGCATAGGAAAGTCTTGTCTTTGAACAAACAAGTTGGAAAAAACCACTCTGTTCTTTTCTTAAAATTTTCATAGTCAATTTGATCATTGGGTAAATGAAAATATATTATCATTTTTCTTTAAGGCTTAAATATTAGCCTTAAACATTGTTTGCATATAATTCAATTATGAGACCTGAAAAGTACAGATTATTATGTTTAGTGAAAAACTTGAATACCAGAGATATTCAGCATAATATCTGAGTAAATCATAACACTTTTGGAATAAGAAGCACTTTTAAATTTTATATTCCATGAGTTGCATAGTCTAGAATTATACTAAGGTAAATCCAGCATGATTTATTTTTCTGCTGGTATAAACAAAATAGAAATGCACAGAGACCATGGACTGCACCACTTTAAAGATGGAAAACTGGGAAAGTTTGATTAAAACTCAGCTCTTCTGATTCCAAGTGCTATACCCTTTCATTATTTCTATCCATCCTATGTTTACAAATTTCACTGTGGAATAGGTAGATGATGAAGGAAAGGGAAAAAACTTTTCACAATCTCAAAAACTAAATTTTAAATGGATTATAAGCATGACAGGAAATGAACATAATGAGAATAATAGTAAGCGGTTTCCCATGCCTAATGTTGCTTTGTATCGATAGATGCTGGATATGCTAACACTACAGAGCAGTAGACATATACATTCACATGGATACAACTTACCTGCGTGATGAGACTTTCGATCACGAATTGATGCCATCATGTGATAATTATGAGAGATTTACTTCAGAAACTGATCCAGGTTCTAGTTTTTGTTATTTATTAACATTTTTTTAAAGACAGTGTGTCTCTCTGCAGTCTTAGCTACCTTAGAAATTGCTGTATAGGCCAGGCTGACCTCAGATTTGCCGAGATAACCTGCCTCTGCTTCCTGAGTTCTGAGATTAAAGATGTGTGACACCACTTCTGGCTCTGGCCTAATTTCTGTAATACACAAAGGACTCTTAAATAGACAAGGTAAATTCTAACGGATTTTTTTCTGCTTTCTCTGTGGTGAGAGAAAATATTTGTTTTAGACAAGTATAATATAGAAAAATTTTCCTTAATGAAATAATGGAAATAACAGCTCATACAAGGCAAGGGGAAATTAATTAACATTTTTAGTTTAAAATAAAGACCCACCATTTCAAAATACAGTTTGAATGATTAATTTAAAAATCAATTATGTATTTTTAATTTATTTACATTGCGATAGTTAATAAAAAATTTTTTGGCTTTCTGACATTGAACTTTAGCACATAAAATTTTTTGTTTGTAGTTTTTATTTGGTGATGAATTTTTTTGTAAGATAAATACATATCAGATACTGTTTCTGTTGTAGATTTCATCATCATCTTTTAGTAAAACTCGTGTCCATCACCATCAATAAAATGTTACCTTTTTCATCATACTTAATTCTTACATTGAATGGTGTAACATCAGCATTCAAATAATTTCATAGATTGTGCATTGGAACATTTTCATTGTCTAGAAGTGTTCCCATAGAGTAGCTGTTTAATATATAGTGCTAAGGTCTTTAAAATTGGCACTATTCATATGCGATTATGATAATTGAATGAAATGCATACAACTTGGTCTCTTCGTGAATGTGAAGTTGTGTTATCTCTGAAGCAAAACAATCTTCCATAAGATTATTCCATTTGTGTGTTAATTCTCATTCAAACTTCAGCCTTCTAATCCCCAAAATATATTTTGCTTAAGAGGTAGGGCTTATTATCTCAGCAACACAACTTGTTACTCTTCAGTAGGACTGCCCTGATTACAGACACCAGATACAGTGATACAGGGTCTATTAGAACCTCAGACAAGCAAAGCACTATTTGTCTTCAGTATTTCCACTCAAACATGTAAGCTAGAATTACCTAACATGGAAATAGCCATAGAACTTTCCTAATTTGACATATAACTCCTGTTTTCTGGGAAAAAAGTTGTTAGAAATATATGTATAAGCATGTACACTCACAGACCTGAGCAGAGAAGGGAGGTCCTGTTTCTTGTGAATCAAAGCCTCTACTCAACTAGAAAATGTGAACTTGTCCTCAGAAAAGAATTGGAACTGAAAGTAAAGATGTCTGAGTAATTTCTTCTCTTAGGCCGATGTGAAAGGGTTAGTTCCATCTTCCTGTGAAGAAACCCAGCCACAGCACTGTTTTACTTCCCATCTCACACATTTGGCTTGGTATTTGATAGCAAATGAGGGGGCTCAATCCAAAGAAGACCATTTCCCCCAAATCTCAACATTTCTTAGTTTTCTGTAGTTCTTTGTCTATGGTGGATTTCCTTCTCCAATGTCAGCAGTGTCTATAGATGTTATACTTGTATGTGTTCTGTGTAGGCAGCCATATTTGTGAGATATCATGACTGAAGTTTTCTGTCACTTCTATAATCTCACAGCAGCTCTGCAGGTCCTCTGGTTCTCCAGTCTTCCTGACCTCTCTTCCTCAGTGTTCCCTGAAATATGAATCACAACTATGACCAGGATGGCATCATATCCCTAAGAGTGCAACAGTGGCATTCACATCTTCACAGTAACTAACAGCTGTTAAATGAGATATAAGACCTACACAAGAGGACAGAAGTCAGACCTAGTACTGGAAAAGTAGCCAGCTGGTTTCCCAAGGCTAGTGAGTTCATGGTTCTTAGAAGTGTCAATAGTAGTGTTTTCTATACCAAACCCATTCCTAACTTCATCCTAAATACAGATTCTTACACCCACAGGTAAGTGGAGGTTGCACCTCTCATGAAGGAACCTTTTCTTTCTAAAGGCAAAGCTACTTTAACTAAGAAAAACAGATAAGAGAGCAGAGATGGGCAAGTTAAAAAGAAGAAGAATACAGACAAAAGGCAGTCATAATAATAGATGAAAAATAGGAGGTCATTTTGCACACAATGTAGAAATATGACGAAGTGGCTCCCGCAAGGGAGTTGGAGCTGATCTACAACTACAAATCCGGAGCTCAGCATTATCGGATGCTATGTCCTCAGCCTCAGTGGGTGAAATTGGCAGAAACTCCCATAGCAGGCAAAACATAAAACCATGTTTACCAATTTAACATACCTTTCATTAAGAATTCTGTTACTTCAGAGTATCTGTAGGTGTTTCCTCAGGACTTCTTTATCAGATAAATTTCCTGAACTGTGGACAGTAACGGCTTGAGTTTTATGAGTTTGAAGAGATAAGAAATGTCTAGTAAGGGCTCCTATTCCAGCAGCACATAATGGGATTCTATACAGACCCATGGCAGCTCTGAACCTTGCTGCTTCATCAAGCATGCTGTTCAGCAGAACTCACTCCATGTGGCACAGCGAAAGATGGATGCAAGTATTTATTAGGTCACACATCAGTTGATGCTCCTTACTAAAGTATTATTGTGTGTCTATACTTAGGTAAAACTAGATTGCCCCATCCCTTGCCTTAGTGATGCTGATGGCCAAGCTGCTCTTACTATAGTGGATTCAAGTTGCTCTAAGGAGCAACAGCTGGCTTTTATCTGCATGCCTGAGGGCAGTTCCGTGGCACACTTTTCTTAGGGCCATGCATTTACTTCAAACAGTAATGCACAGCCTGAGCTAGTCAGTTACATACACTGATAAAGACAAATTGTTTTGTGGAATTGCTAAAGGATGCAGTATAGCCATCAGAAGATATCCTTTCATATGAATTGAATAAACCATAAAGGAATTCATGGATAACTTGACTGTCTGAGTTCATGTATGGTTATCATAAGGACAAGGTGCTATACTTTGTGAAGTGAAGCACATGGGACCAAGTCACTTGAGAAAAAACCATCAACACAGCAAACTACAAATCTCTCCTATTAGCTGAGAGCAACAACTGAGATGTAACTAATGGTTTTCTTGGCCACTAACCTCCTGGCACATCACTTCTTCCTCTGTGCACTACTGAAGCTAATGTGCCCTTTGAGGTGAGAAAGATAGAGGCTGGCAGGATGCTTACCTCAAACTGTGAATCTAAAATTGGCTGATATCAAAGATAGTCACTGGACACTTGCTCAGAAATGAAACTAACAGATGTGTGGTTATGGCTAAGTGAAAATTCTCAACCTTTCCAGAATTGTGTTTGAATTGATGAAAGAGAAGAGAAAAAGGGCAGACACTTGAGTGTATCTGAGCAAAATTTAACACATAAGAAAGAAGAGGAAACCTTTAAAAGAGAAAGGTGATTGGGGGAAATATGGATTCATTTTCTCTTTCTAGCAAAGGCTTCAAGCACCATGTTGAATAACAGTTGAAAGGACAATCTTGTCTCCTAACTTTAAGTAAAATGCTTTCAGTTTTTCACCATCTAGTATAATATTGACTATAGGCCTTTATGATGCTAGGTATATTTCCTCTATGCCATCTCTGTCTCTGTCTCTGTCTCTGTATCTGTCTCTCTTTCTGTCTGTCTGTCTCTCTTTCTCTCTCTCTTTCTCTCTCCAGGGCTATTATTGTTAAGGAATGTTGACCTTTGTTAAAAAGACTTTTGCCCATCTACTGAGACAGTCATGAGATTTTTCTCTAAAAGCCAGTTGTGCACTCTGTCACATTTTATTTTATGTATACTTAATTATCCTTGCATCACTGAAATCAATATAATGTGATCATGTTGTATATCTTTTAAAATGTATCATTGAAATCAGTTTGCAAAAAATTTGTTGAGCTATTTCATCTATGTTTATTAGAAAACTTGGATTATACTTTTATTTTTTGTTGTGTCTGTGTCTAGTTTTGGTATCAGGGTTCTGGTTTCATTTATGAGTTTGGTAGTTTTTTCTTCATTTTTAACATTTACTTTAAGTTCTTTGAGAATTTTGCATTCTCCCTATTCCCTCTTCTCCCTACCTCTCAACTCTCTCCCAATTCATGACCTTTAATTGTTACTGTTACACACATATATACAAGCACATGTACACATGTATTGATAGATATATCCTAATGAATCCACTTAGTGTTGCTCAAGGTATATATGTTTTGAACTGACCACATTAGATAAGCTATTAGAGAACTCACCAGCAAAGAATGATTCTTATTTTTTTATTAGTCATTAGTTGTCTGTAAATGTTCACCTAATGTTGAAGCTTTCTGAAATGTCCCACATCTACTTTGGAGACCATATTGAGAGTTCATAAATGTAACTCTCTGTTATATATAGATGACACTATTTCACAGTAGACATCCTGGTCCTCTGGCTCCTAGAATCCTGAAGGCAATATGTTGATATTATATTCATATCTTTTCCTGTTATGTCCTAAAATAACCTGACAAAAGAACATTAAAGGGGTAAGAGCTTATTGTAGCTTGCAGTTCAGAGAAGTCATGACAGCAGGAACTGGAAGTAAGTGGTCACACTGTACCCACCATTAGGAATCAGACACCAATGAGTGCATATTGCCATTTCATTACCTTTTTCCATACATGCATACATTCCAGTCAGCAAACGGTGTCACCAACAGTAGGTAGGCCATGCAATTACAATTAATGGTGTTAAAGTAAGAAGCATGTCCCAAGGCCGGTCTGTCACGTCATTTTAGATTCTGTAAAGTTAACAATTAACACTCGCCATCACAACTTCACCGTTTTGAGACCGTTTGAGACCCAAACACTTTAAGCCACAATTTCCCATTAATTGTCGACGTAGTTTAATGGCTATGTTATGACATAAAATGCACTCTGTCTAACTTTAAAGTTCCAACAGTCTTTAAAAATTCAACTCACTAGAAGTCTAACATCTCTTAACTGTGAGGTCCTAAGGTTCAAAATTTCTCAGGTGCGGATCAGTTATGAGTGCCACACAATTGTAATTCTCAAGTGTGCAAAATTCTAGAGCAGTTACGGAATGCTTTTCCTCTCCTAAAAATTCAAATCCTTCATCAGAGTTGTGACTAGAAGGTAGCATTTAATATTTACATTTTTGTCATGAACCATGTGAAGAAGGCTGCATTTAGGGATCTAGCAGAGCAGAACCACTGGTAGCTTGGACTGCCTACCTGTAAAAACTACTGATACCAGTTTCTAACTGCACCCAAGAAAATGGATTCAACAAAACCATAGGGAAGGTAATAACTGACACACTGGGGATCCTTGTCTTGCAATGACATACACTTTCTTTGGATGCATTTCTCTTTTTGAGGACAGGAACATCTAAACTAACTCCTTGTCACTATTGTATAACATAAGTGGACGACTTACTTGATTTCACAGATGATATTTCAGACTTAAAAATATTGAGTCAATATTGGGAAAAAGACTACTTCCATCTACTGTGGTGGGATTTCAGGGTCTTGCCTTATGGGGGAAGCCATTGGCAGGGCAGAAATGCAATGCTATGGGTTCATGGGTTTCTTCTTCAAAACTCATATTGAAATATTATTTCTAATACAGCAGTAAGAAGAAGAGAGGAGGCTTTTAGAGGGCCTTTGTATCACTACAGGAACTACTAATACAGGAGAAGTTTGAAGCCCAAACTGACACTTCAAAGGATGTACTCACATACATGCTTAGGAAGTATTAAGTTACCCCAAGCAGAATTTAGCTAAAGGAGTAGGCACTGTCTCCAGTATGGCCAGACTTACTAAGAATAGTAAGAAAGAAAATTTTTGACTGTAATTAAAGTTTAGAGTTGTTGAGAAAACCACTTCTGCTAATGTTTGTTCTGAAAATTAACCTACAGTTAGGCTTCATTCATAACAAAAAAGGAGACAATTGTGACTTAGAACTAGCCATTAGATCAATCTCCACATCAAGCCACCTGCCTCTATGCACAGTTGAGGGGGGCAGCACATGTTCATAGCCATCATTAAGTCATAGCCTGTCACTAAATCCTTGGTGTTTTATTGGGAAAAGCATAATTCTGTTGTGTGGACAGTATGAGTCTGGATGACAACCATTCAGAGAAACAGCACTACCCAACAGATCTTTTGCTTATACATTATGGTTTGTGATCTTGTGTTTTTAGAGATTTCTGTTGGACCAATGTGTGTGTGTTTTTATATCTATCTATAATGTTACATGTGATTATTTTGTTAGGTGAGAATGTGGAGAGGATCTTGAATATGTTGAGAGAGGATGGACCATGGTATGAATATATGAAAAAAATCCATTTTTAGGTCAAATTTCTTAATTGTTGAGCTATCAATTAGTTTTATAGAAGTAGGAAAATGTAATGTGTTCCTTTATAATTGGTAAGTAAACTGCATTCACTCATTCACAAAAAATTCACAAAAGAAAACATATGTACTCTAATCCTGGAATATTTAGACTGTATCTATGTAGACTTTGCCAGTGTCACAATAGAATTTTGTCACCAAAATAAAAGTGATTAAAAATGGTACACATTTTGCTACATGATGCAGAAATATAGAGCAAATGATAGATTTCTAACTAATAATACGAAAAAAAGAAGGAGGAGAAGGAGAAAGAGGAGGAGGAAGAAGAAGAAAAAGAGAAGAAGGGAGAGGAGGAAGAGGGGGAGAAGGAGGAGGAGCAGTAGCAGAAGGAGAAGGAGGAGGAGGAGGAGGAGGAGGAGGAGGAGGAGGAGGAGGAGGAGGAGGAGGAGGAGGAGGTGGAGGAGGAGGAGGAGGAGGAGGAGGAGGAGGAGGAGGAGGAGGAGGAGGAGGAGGAGGAGGAGAAGGAGAAGGAGAAGGAGAAGGAGAAGAAGAAGAAGAAGAAGAAGAAGAAGAAGAAGAAGAAGAAGAAGAAGAAGAAGAAGAAGAAGAAGCAGCAGCAGCAGCAGCAGCAGCAGCAATAGAAGCAGAAGGAGAAGGAGAAAGAGAAGCAGGAGAAAGAGAAGCAGAAACAGAAGTAGCACACTGGTGCACTTAAAAATAATTCTATTTTTTTCTTGTGTAAGTCTCCTATCTGCTTATGTGACTGGACCAGCAGTCTCCTGTCTCTGCTTACATTGTTCAAAGTATAACCTGGGTCTGGTACTTCTTTAGAGTTCTCATATATCTGATACTGGATGAATTAGTTAAACTAGATTAATTTTTGATGTCTGAATTTTATGAAATAGTAAACTTATGATAGGTTAAAAGAAGACTGTTTTTTAGAACTTAAATCTTCTTAAAAATTAAATTTTTTGACTAATTTGATCCTTTAAGTACTGAGGACTTAGTGAATATTTTATGTGCCAATACATGTCTCTTAAGAGCTTTTGCAAGTGTGCTTCAATTATCTCAAATAATTCTATAAATTAAGATGTCTTGTCTGTCATTTTGTAGGTAAGAACAGATGCTTGACTGGTTACATAAGTAATATAATGCTTCTAAGGTTGACAAAATGAAGCTAGATGAGTCAAGGAGAACGACTGTGGATTACAGAGAACTAAATACCATGACACTGTCATCCATGTTGCTGTACCTAACATTACTCTTTTGATGTAAAATTTCTGAGTGGTAGGATCTTTTCATGTTGAGTTGGAATTTTACATAGTTTTGTCTTTGTATATCCTTCCATTCTGAATCTACTTACAAAATATTTTATACTTCACTTCATCCTCTCTGTCTTATTTTCTTTTCCTGATCCTGTGACAATGCGCTTTGACAAAATCAACTTAGTAGAGAATCAGTTTAAAAACATATCTCGGGTACAGTTTATTTTGTGGGGAAGTAAACACAGCAGGAGTGTGAGGCATCTGGTCATATTACAGACACAATCAAGTAACAGAGTGATAAAGAGTGATAAGTGTAGGAGACTATTTACTTCCATCAGTCTACTTACTCATCCAAAGACCTCGACCAGGAAATGGACAGTACCCACACATTGGCTTCATCTTCCCACATCAATTAATCTTTGTATTCCCCAAGTGTACATTATTAAACAACCGTGATAAACATGATTGACTTTTGAAATACATAACATGTGACATAATAAAGTGGAATGGTGTTTTTATCTCTGAGACATAGTAGTCTCCGTAAAGATTATGTGCCACATTCTGAGGATAACATACATAAAACAGAGTTCAGCTGAAGCCATGTGCATTCAAGCTCAGTTTATGTCATCTGAAATCAAGGAGATCACAAAGGCTGAGTGAGAAATAAATCTCTATATTTTAAATATCACTATAAGCTTATGATTTTTATTATACAAATTAACAATTGGATTTAGAAATGATTTATATATTTTATAAAATTTACTTTGAATACATAGTTCTTATTTGGATGTCAAAATTTTGAGTACATTGATTCAATTTGGATATCAAAATTAAAAGACACGTTAAAAGACATATTTCATATAAAACAATAAAAAATTAAATTATTTTGTCAATAATATTTTCCCTGTTCTAAATAAACTACAGCCCCCTAATCACTGTTAAATTACTAAGACACATGCTCATTTTTCCCAATAACAAGAGTCTTGACTCAGGAAAACCTTTTTTATCTTTTTAATTCTTATTACTTCATTAATTAATATATTTTTCAATCAAATTACTTTTCTAAGCACCAGAGTTATGACAGAAAGGGGAGACATATAGAGTTAAATCAACTCTCAAAGTATTCTCAGTACATTTGCAAAAAGCACACACATATAAGATAGACATAACAACATTAATTATTCATGAAGATATTTGGGCTGAAGATGGCTCAGTGCTTAAGAACACTTCATTGTTCTTGCAAATGACCTGGGTTCAGTTTGCAGCACCCATGTCAGGCCACTAACAATAACCTGAAATTCCAGCTCCAGGGGTTCCAACATCCTCATCTGTCTCCTTTAGGAAGTTTCTTTGGTCTCTTTGTATGAATTCTTGAATAAATAGGCATTTCTGTGTGCCTTCTGAGGAAAATCAATGCAACAAATTGATGTCCAAATAGAGACCCAACATAACCCAGATGGGTGGGAGAATGGCCATTGTATGGGTAATAAAATATAGCTGAGGTTGAACTATCTGAGAGTGGTGTGTCTTATGAACACAATTCCGAAGGTGTCATATTTCCCTTTGTGGAATGGAATCTGATTCCTAGCTGCAGTGGCCATTGCTAAGACATGCAGGAGACACCCTGTAATTAAGCAGGAAATTTTGATATGATGATGGAGGAGGCCAGATGGGTGGGAGGGGAAAGGTTATTTCCAGATCACTTAAAAGCTGATGACACAAGGTTTTGATTGTTCTTGAGTTCCTAAGGACAAACTTTACAGAAAGCCAAAAGTTATACTTATAGACCTGATAGGCTTCAAAGACTGAACAACTACTTCTTAGTGGACATTGAGTGCCTATGGTCCTCACTGCAACTGTAGCTCTGAAGGAAGATTTTGTTTTCTGGGATACATTCTTAGCCATTTCTATAATGGCATGGCCAAAGTTGCCTATAGATGAGGATCATGCAGGGTTCCTAGAGGCCCAAGGTTCAATTGTGTATTTGTTGGCCTTCTACTAAGAATCAGATCACTGCTTCAGGGGCGGGGCTGGGTCCAGGTACACCTTGGATTATGATGCTCCCCAGTAGCTTTATAGGCAATGGGCAGCAGCATATAGACGTGTTGATAGAATTGTACAAATAGAAAGGTAGTTGGATCCCCAACCTCATATACGGTGTTCTTTTTTCCCCAAGCAAGAAAACAGGTTTGGGTGCAGATGTCAAGAAGTACCCTCATAGCATTTCTGGTAAATTTTTCCTGAGGGTGAAACATGAAGCTGGATGCATCAATGAGAATGACTGTGGATTTCAGAGAACTGGATATCATGACACCTCCATGCATGTTACTATGCCTGACATTACTCTTTTGATATAGCTGTAAGTGGTAGTATCTTTTCATGTGATGTTGGAATTTTATAAAATTTTGTTTTGTCTTTGAATCTCCTTCCATTCTGAATTCCAAGTCCATTTCGTAGTATATTGGAGTGGAGGTTGGTGGCTGAATATTTTAAAGATTTAGAAAAACATCTCAATGAAATTGTCTATATATACAGAGGATAAAAGACAAAATATATCAATCTGCACAGGGTACAGGACACAAGCAGTGGAAATTCTTTGAAGTTTCATGGTTGGGTCATATTCAGATGGTGCATGACAAGATAGTTGAGCAAAATCTTACAGCTTGGGTCTATAAAAATAAAAATAACAGTTAATATATTGAAACACAGAAGAGACGGTACACAGGGGATCTCAGAAACATTTGATTATGGAATGGTAATTCCAGTGAAGTGAAATTACCTCACTTTACATTATTGGCTAGAGAGGTTCTTGATGACTCACACATTCTAGAGATTATTGAAATAAATATTGGATACATACAAGAACTAGATGATAAGTTCATATTACTGAAGATCCCCCCCCCCC
>JADRCD010169235.1:15912-40314 GCA_019843815.1 Montemys delectorum | reverse complement strand
TTAATTGCTGGTGGGATTGCAAACTGGTACAACCACTCTGGAAATCAGTGTGGAGGTTCCTCCGGAAATTGGACATAGTTTTACCAGAGGACCCAGCCATACCACTCCTGGGCATATACCCACAAGATGCTCCATCATGTAATAAGGACACATGCTCCACCATGTTCATAGCAGCCTTATTTATAATAGCCAGAAACTGGAAACAACCCAGATGTCCCTCAACAGAGGAATGGATACAGAAAGTGTGGTACATCTACACAATGGAGTACTACTTAGCTATTAAAAACAATGAATTTATAAAATTCTTAGGGAAATGGATGGATCTGGAGAGTATCATCCTGAGTGAGGTAACCCAATCACAAAAGAACACACATGGTATGCATTCTTTGATAAGTGGTTATTAGCCCAGAAGTTTGGAATACAGGAAGAACGACCCACAAACCACAAGAAACTTTAGAAGAAGGAAGACTAAAAGGTGGACATTTCATTCCTTCTTAAAAAGGGGAATCAAATACCCACAGAAGGAGTGGCAGAGATTAACTATGGAGCAGAGATGGAAGGAAGGACAAGCATATAGCTATCTCCTAAGAGGCTCTGACAATACCTGACTAATACAGATGTAGAGGCTCACAGCCATTCATTGAACTGAGTACACTGTCCCCAGTGAAGGAGTTAGAGAAAGGTTCTATGGAGCTGAAGGGTTTGCAGCCCCTTAGGACGGACAACAATTACTAACTAGTACCCTCAGAGCTCCCAGGGACCCAACCACCAATCAAGGACTATACAGGGTGGGATTGAATGTACTAGAAGCAGGTATATAGTAGAGGATTGCAAATTCGATCATCAATAGGAGTAAAGGACCTCGGCCTTGTGAAGGTGTTGTGCCCCAGTGTAGGGGAATGCCAGGGCCAATAAGTGGGAGAGGGTGGGGTGGCAGGCATGGGAAAGGGGGAGGCAAAAGGGGTTTGTTCTTGCTTTTGTTTGTTTGTTTGTTTGTTTGTTTTGGAAGGGAAAATGGGAAAGGGAAAATGTACATGTAAATAAAGAAAATACCTAATTAAAAAAAAAAAAAAAAAGAAGACCACTTACAACTTTTTTCTTCCTCAATCAGCATTATCCATTATCAGAGACATAATCTTTCTACCAACAGTCTATTTTGAGAATTCTTGCTGGCAAAGACTTGTTCGTGTTCTGCTGTCCCTTCATACAGCTGTCTTCCACAGAGGACCCTGATTTCTGTGTCTTGCAGAAGATCAGTGAAGCAACTCATTGACTTCTCCTTGGAATGATGTCAGCTAAAGTGGGCAGGATGCAGGAGACAATCTAAACAATACTATCTTAATTCTGTCACTGCCAATATGCACATTTTCCTCTTTAGAGGTAAAGTTGTTTTTTCCTGGGTGAACAATAACAACCAGAGGATGAATAGGTTTTTTTTGTTCATCAGTATGGTTTGCTTTAGTGTATATTTCCTGTAGATCAGTGGTTCTCAGCCTGCCTAATGGTGTTATCCTTTTACGGTTGTGGTAACCCCCAACCATAAAATTATTTTATTTATTTTTCTTCATAACTGTAACTTTGCTACTGTTATGAATCATAGTGTAAATGTCTGGTTTTTCTGAAGGTCTTAGGAGACCATTCTGAAAGGGTCGTTAACCACCAAAGGGGTCACAATCCATAGGTTGAGAACCACTGCTGTAAATTCAGCTATCCCTATATCAAATCTGCCTGCCACTTTTCCATCATCTGTATTCTTAAAAACTGTGTGGCAGACTGAAAGGTTTATTGCATGAAGTCAAGGTCAACTGTCAAAGCTGGTTTTCATGAATCAATGCACACCTTCACTAGTCCCCACAATCCTTATCTTCACAACTATAACCTCACAGTCAATTTTAGTAATAATAAAAATTATTATCTTTTAATTCTAATGTTATTTTAACTATGGGACATGTTGATTGTTTATTGTTCTTTTGTAAACAGGTTTCCTTTGTATGCCCAGTGACCAGTGAATAGAAGATAAGTGAATATAATTTAATTTTGGGTGAAGGATTGATGGATATTATATTCCCCCAAATACTTTTGAGATGTGTTCTACCCTTTGGATAAATTCCTGTAACAGAAATATTTCTGTCACAGAAAACAAGGTCAGGGAAATCATAATCATCTCTTTCTAATAGAATCTCTGATCTCTAGTGTCTTCAAACTATTAATTTATATTTTCTGCCTCATACATATGCTACCAAGTCAGAGGACAAAGTTGGTCTTTGTTATATATTGAGGAGATGTAAAACTCCAATTTGCTAGTCATGAAACAAAAACTTTAAAATAAAATCTATCTTTTATGTAAAATCCAAGCTTTCACTATGCAAATACTAAGTTTCATATTTAATGGTCAAAGCATACATATATTTTATTCCTTAGCTAGCACAAAATAATATTTGTCTTATGGTTTGTTAAAAAGGGAAAAAACAGATGAAAATACATAAAAAATGTTTAAGATGCATCAAAATATTCACCATTTGTTACTGAATTCCCAGAAAATTTATCACTGATATCTAGAATGAGTCTAGTTGTCAGTCTATATGTGTATGTTGAATATATGATTAATTTTAACTGTTTACTCAAAATAAAATCTCCAGAAAGAATCAAAGATATTCTCTCCCAGTCCTTTACAGTAATCACAGGAAAGGAAGAGGAGAAAAGACAGTTGAGTCTGGTCCAGCATGGTATAGAGAAGGAGCTTTTTAAAATTAATTAATTAATTAACTAATTAATTAATTTATATCCTGATCAGAATTTCACATCTCTTCTCTTACCCATATGCTCCCCTTCCTTTCTCCTCTGAGGAGAGACCTCTCATGGATATCAACCCACCTTGCCATATCAAGTTGTAATGGGACTGGGCACATCTTTTTTAGTCTTTTAATTATTTATTTATTTACACGCAAGATTTTATTCCCCCCCCTCCGCCTCCCGATCCACCTTATGACTGTTCTACATCCCATACTTCCTCCCCACCCATCTCTACAAGGATGTTCCCACCCCCTAATCCCCCACCCAACTAGACCTCTAAACTTTCTGAGGCCTACAGTCTCTTGAAGGTTAGGTGTATCATCTCTGACTGAACCCAGACTCGGCAGTCCTCTGATGTCTATGTGTTGGGGGCCTCATATCAGCTGGTGTATGCTGCCTTGTTGGTGGTCCAGTGTTTGAGAGATCTTGGGGGTCCAGGTTAGTTGAGACTGCTGGTCTTTTCTACATGATCACCCTCCTTCTCAGCTTTTTCCAGACTTTCCTTAATTCCACAGGGGTCAGCAGCTTCTGTTCCATTGGTTGGGTGCAAATATCTGCATCTGACTCTTTCAGCTGCTTGTTGGGTCTTCAGGAGGGCAGTCATGCTAGGTCCCTTTTTTTGAGTGCTCCATAGCCTCAGTAATAGTATCAGGCCTAACAGTAGGGAGAGGGAACTTATAGAGCCCACCTCCAGCAGGAAGACAGGGCATCAAGAGAGGGAAGGGGTTGCCATCCCACAGTCACAACTCTGACCCATAGTTATTCCTGTCTGAAAGAACTGTAGGGATGGATATGGAGAGGAGCCTAAGGAAAAGAAGGTCCAGAGATAGGCCCAAAGTGGGATCCAGTTCAAGGGGTGGTCCTTAGGCCTGGGACTGGGTAATCTTCTATTGAAGCTAGACATGGCAGTCCAGTAAGGAATCCAAAGACAGGCAACAGAATCAGTTACAGCCTATGCTCCTGTTGTTAGAGGTAAGTCCCAAATGAAGATCAACCTGTACATCTCTTACATATGTACAGGGGGACTAGGTCTATCTAGTCTTTACTACATCTACATGCCTAAAGAGCTCTGCTGGTGCCACCGATCATATAAAACCCTTCAAACCTCTAGGGCATGCTATCAGTATTGCCATGGTATTATAGTGAGTAAGCTTTGAACATAGTCAGACTCCTCTGCTGACTCCTGCCTGGGTGTTTCACTCCCTGTCATGTCACACAATGTAGCAGCAAGTTCTCATCTTTGCTTTTCCCTTTGGATACAACATAATCATTCATAGAATTCTACTCTGTAAGTGAAAGGTTTGCCTGGTTTGTTTTGAGATAAACAAAATCATTATTTGGAAAATTCATTTTGTTTACTTTGTCTATTATTTCAATTTCCCTGGCAATCTTCCACATTTACGTAGTTCCTTTCCCCCCAGAGACTGTAATGGAAGGATAAATTGAATTTCTGGTTACTATAAAACCCATAAATAATTAGCATATTTAAGATGAGTCATGTGTTATATACTGAATATCAATGATGTAAAAATTTAGAACTCTTAAATGCTACAAAACTCAACTTAAAAAAAAAATGTTAACAGGGTGCCATGACTGGAAAATGCATGTCTGAGTTTATGAGTGCTAGTTAAATCTCAGATGATCAAAAGTACTGTTTCAAATTATAATCATCCTAAATCTGTTATATGAACAAATGTTGGCTTTAGAGGCAAGCCCCATTCTCTATTTTCATCACTTATACTCAAATATTCTAAAACTCTGGAAGGAAATATCTTTAATCAGAATCATTTCTGCCTGCTACTCATTGGGTTAAGAACTACAGGCAACTCAAGCAGGCCTGAGAGAGTGTAAGAGAGTCCTTCTGGTGAGAGGGCATACCACTGGCTCTACACATTGAATGGTCAGCCCTGAAGACACACATCCAAGTAAATTTTACAGACAGAGTAGATTCTATTTATGTATTTAAAAATATATGTGTATATACATATACATGCATATATGTAACAAAAATTCATGAAAAAAAGGCCATGAATTGGAAAGAGATCAAGAAGGGATATATAAGAGGGATTGGAGAGGAGAAAGGAATGGAGTCACGATGTAACTATATTATAATCTCAAAAGTAAAATTAAAGAGTTTAAGTATATTCCGATGATATCATCCACCTGCAATTTTAAAAATCAAATTTAAAAGAGTATATGTTCATAAGCAAAACTTTGTAACATTAGCAAAATAATAAATTTTGATAATTGTGTTGATTAAGTATATAAAAAGTAAATTATTTGTAGACTGTATTGATAAAGTATGTCATAGAAAAGGGTTTTCCCATAGTGATGGCCTGGACATTTTGATTATCATAAATTTAATTATATGAATAGAACATTTTAAAAAGCCACAGGAGCTCAAGAAGCAGTTAACTGCGTAGAATAATTTTGTCTGCTAGATGATTAATTTTAGTTTTGTAAATTTTAAGATTTCTAGTAGGTTAAGAGGACAAATGGATTTTCTGGAAGTTGATTGGGAAGAACGAAATAGAGAGAAGAACAGAAAAGGGAAGAACTCCTTCCTGAACTCCACTGGCTGATATCCATGTGTGTTGATATCAGGAAACAGGAAAATCTGAAAGTCATCAAACCTCAAGCATTTGCATTACACCTAGTGTTAAAACCCTGGAGCATACTCCTGTCTCATAGGTGAAAAAAACTGAACACTTGAGGGATTAAGGCACAGTGACACTGTTATTGTACACCCACCTTCTTTAATGCTAATCCAGTGACTCTTACATTTTAGGTTATGAGAAAGGAGATTAGAATTATCTTTCAAAAATAAATATTCCTGTTAATAGAGAGAGAATTAGTGAATATATGAGCAATAGTCAGTACTAGTGAGGATAAAAACATTTACTTACAGCATCTAAGTTAAGATAAGGCAAGTCTATTCCACTGCACTTAGGGTTAAATGAGATATAAAGATGATAGCTTATACATGTCTCATGTTCAGATACAAAATTTGCTTTCTGTAAATTTCACACACACAACACATATGTGTGTATATGAAATGTATGGTATGTGTGTGTGTATACATGAATAAACACTCTTGTCAAAAGACCTAGCCCCATATATCAAATACCCCACGCAGATGACTATTCAGTTCTGATAATAAGCTTTATAAAATGTCACATGGTATACTTAGTTGAATTAATAGTGGTCAGCTGTCGTAGCATATAGAGCAAATAGGCACCAATCTTATTATTTAATTTATATGTTGAGGCTTTTCAATGAGAAACTTTTAAACTTGATTATCAATCCAAAGAGAAAATTTGACAAAATGAAATGTGTTTTGAACAACTATGCTAAAAGCACAGCAGCTCCAAACTAGGCTGTTCTTCTTACTCAATGGTGTTTTTCAGTCTTTGAAACACAGTTATAGCACAGTAAATATTTGCTGAGCAAATTACTTGTGGTACTTGTTTTCTTTTTTTAAAACTAGCAAATACATATTTTGTTAAAATATACAATTTGATTTCTGATTAGCAAAAATGCAAATGGGAATTTGTTTATGACAGCTTGTTTGGGAGTTTAGATTTTTACGTTTTAAGAATACTTGAGTGATGCATAATTATGTTTTCACAAAAATTTGATATGTGCTGGCAGGTTGAACTCTCCTTATGATACAACACTTTAATTATTACATCTTTGTATTCTGATTCTTTCATATGCCATTCTTTGCAACAAAAATTCAGCCACATTTAATTCCTCATTCCACAAGAAGAAATTATCATTACATTAAATATATGTTACTAAAAACTCATGACCTGACGAAAACTTAGCCCTGCTCTAAAAACAAACAAAGCACCAGAGAAGACCATCACAGCAGCCAAGCACAAAGCTTCCTTTAAAGAAAGTTTTCCTTAAGATTTAGAAGTACAACATGCAGTATTTTGCTGTCAGCCCTTCCAAGAAAACAGATCAGAAAGAGAGGGAGAATGTGGGCAGACATAGCATTTGACAGGCTAAGTGAAGAGAAAGTCGCACTTGAGTGTAAATCAGGGCAAAGAAAATATTTCTCAACGTTTTCCACTTGCTGGGGCTAATGCTCTCTTGTAAAAAGCAGGCTTCGGGCACCTGTTTCTCTCCCAGTGTGACTTCTTTGCCTCACAAAGAGAAATGGATGCTATACAGGTAAATTGAGATCTATTTTCAGTGGTTCTTTTGACTTCTAGAAGCATTAAATGTATTTTACTTTTCACTGAACATAAAATGATTTCCATGGTGTAAAAGCCACATCTATTGAAAATTCAGGAAAAAGAACATCAAGGTATTAAAAGACTGTAATGAGAGCCTTGTGTATGGTCGGTTGAAGAGATCATGAAAGTATTTATATTAGTCACTATGGTCAAAACTTCCACATTATACATATACAGTAAAAGAGAACAGCTAGAAATTACAATGATGGAGAAGGAAACATTGTGTGCCAAAGTTTCTCAAGAACAAAAATATTTTACCTTTTCCTGCTTTAATTTAAGAGCATTTTAAGAACCACATTGTGAAGACATCACTTCAAGGTTCTTATTTTAAAGGAATATGTCACTCACTCATTTTTCAATAAATAAGCATTTATAAAAAATGAAAAAGATAGGCATATATACAATTGTTTATATACATACCATATATACACACACATGATACATATATACATATATATTCTATATGTATATACATATATGTGTATATACTATACATTTTTTTTCATTATATTATACATTTTTTTTTGTTTTGGTCTCCTGTAATCTGCAAACTCAACTAGCAGATCCCAATATTCCTTATCTATTTTTACTTTTTGTCTATTGTTATTTCGTTTGTTACTATTTCTTTAGAAGAATCTTAACCCAGAAGCCAATTTTATTTCTACTTTTCTTCCTAGTCAACAAATTGTCTGAGATAGATGAGCATCTGTAAGAATTTGCATCTAGGTCAGGTAGGGCTGACTCTGGCACCTGTAGAAAGACAGGAAAAAAATAGTGTAAAGAGATAATTATAAGTAAAGTAATATTGTTCATCCAAGATTATTCAAGTATTTATTTCTAAAATAATGAACATTTATAAAAATGTATAACATGCTCATATGATAATGTTCATACAAATGTAAGGACAAATAGTGAAATGATCTGGGAAGATAAAAATGGGGTTATTGTCTAGAAAACAATGATATTTCTATGGCCTTCTCTCTGAATTTTCTATTTTACCCCTTCCACAGCAAATATAGTTTTCAATATTTTTCAATATTTTGAGTTTATTGTCTCTAATAGTTTTCAAAGAGAAGAGGAAAAACAACAATGAATTCTCATTTGCAGCCAATCACACAATTCTAAAATGCTATGTACCTGTTTTGAGTCATAATTACTACTGCTGCTGCTATATAACCACGCCATTCACTTCAGAGATTGCACTAAAATTAATGCAAAATCACTGAAAATAATATACTAAATGCAGGGCAGCAAATATGTGTATCTCAGAGCACAAATCACATGGTTTCCAACAAGAAGCCATGGTCAGTAATGCAACAGCCTACACATAGCTTCTGGAATCCTGAAGTGGTGTAAATATATACAAATATATGTATATTTATATATTATTATATTATATATTTATAAATACATATTTATCTACCAATTCATTAATTTAATAATGCTTGATCAAAATTAAATATCAGTGAAAGTCCTAGTTGGAATGACATCATACAAAGAGGAGGATGGCAGGATAAATAAACAAATGTCATGGAATTGGGTGTGTGTTTCGGGTCTCCATGGGATTCTGCAGAGATGTAATTACACAAGATTAGAGTAATCAATCACTAGCTCCACAAGGTAGGCTTCAGAGGTGCTCCTTGACAGCATCTAGATTAAACCTTGGCCTTTTTTACTTGAAAAACACACAAATCAGAGAAACAAACTATGGACTGAGTCACCACAGAGTACTTCATTGTGATAATTCTCTGTCTCAGGAGGTATCTTAAATGATGTTCAAGCCTATAGTAGAAAAGTGGGACCCTCTTACGAAAATGAGGAATAACGGTTAAACACAGCTTTGGAACATGAAATCTTAGTCACACATTTCTATTAAATATTATAATCTTCTACTTACAGGGGAAATTTCAAGGCTTCATATGAGGCCAGTGCCATATAAGTTCATCTTTCCTTAACATTGTAATTAAAAACAAGTATTAAATTCCAGTATAGTGCAGCTTGAGTAAAAAGGAGAGTGTGTACAATGAGATAGCTTTAGGACCTGAATGCCAACCAGTAGCCATGAGAGGTTATGCATGAGGCTATACGCTGAGGCTACGTAAGATAAATTTTACTGATCAAAGTGTAGGGCTGGAGAATTTTAGAATTAAGAAAAAAAGGAGCATTTAGTAAAAACATATTGGTAGGAATGTATACTGTGTAACTTTCATCTGGAAGGGCATGGAAAACCTCTGTAACAGCCAAGAATGCAGACTAGCCAGTTTCAGAAACCTGCTGGTCACAAGCCTCCTCCCCACCCCCCAGCTAGGCCCAAGAACAAAAAGGCAGGATATGAGCCAGCCATCCGGATGGTTCTAGGGAACGGTCAGCCATAAAGTGAATAGTATAGACCAAACCACAATCTTGTGACCAAACCACATTCTTGTGCATAATGAGTGTGTAGGATGTTTTCCTTATGACCCTGACCCAACTAGGGGCTGGGTCTCTTTAGAATTTTCAACTGTTCTCTTGTTATGTTTCCTTGGTAACCCCCTCACCTCCCTACTTTGTGGTTTTTCCCTTTAAATACCCCTTACTCCTCGTGCTCGTGGTCGAACTCCACTGGCTTGTTAGGCTACGTGTTCGACCCCAGATCTGGTCTGAATAAACCTCATGTGGTTGCAGCAAGATCGGTCTCTCGAGAGTTATTGGGTGGTCGTGTTGTCTCGAGACTTGAGTGAAGGTCTCCCCAGCTCTGGGGGTTTTTCAAAAGCTTACCAAAATATACCATAATTCTATCACCAAACTTTAACAGTTTGACAAGAACCTTAAACTTTATAAACTACATATAAAATTGAGTTAAGGTGGTTGTTAGAAGACATGGAGGAAATGGAACAGAGAAGGTGAAGTCAAACTGTTAGGATCCCTTTGGCCAAGAGTACAGACACAGATGAGAAACAGAGAGAAGGGCCCATATTGAAATAGCTGTAAGACAGAAGGCTAACAATCCACCCAGCACATTGTACTCCAGAAGGTAGACCAAAAGACAATTGTACTCCAGAAGATAGACCAAAAGACACTTTATCAATTCGATAAGAATTCCCTGCTGAAGGCATGTATTATAATAGTCTCTTAATTTTTCATTAATTTTGCATTGATATTTTGACATCTTGAGAATCATACCAGATGTTCAAAGACTATCTAGTCAATTCTCAATGATAATAGCTTCAGGGTAAAGAACATGGCTTTAATAGGAGAACTATGAAACCCAGAGCTCCCCCTATTTCTTCATCTGGCCTCTACAACACAAGAGATAGTGTTCTGCCTGAACCATCCCAGAGTCAAGTACATGGCAACTGGAAAAGCCTATCTAGGTAAAGTCCATGGAAATTATTGGAGCTAGATAACCCTGAATTATCCAACCTCACATAACTTACCTCTCCTGTTGCCTCCTCCCCCCTCTGCCTGAATGCTGCGAGCGAATTAGCAAAATTTCCTCTGCCTGAACTTTGAAAGTGAAAGTAGCTGAACAGCCCGGGACCGTAGCCCGCCATGTGTGGTTCGAAACAATAGCCCACAAACACTGCAGCTCCACCTGGAACTGCAGAGGTGGACTTGCTCTTAGATTCTGCAAAGCCTCCTGTTTGAAGACATTTGCTTACCGTAAACAATGTTCCTGCCTGAGAGATGATACCGCTGAGAACCCAGTGTCTAACCATCTAGAGTTGTATTTACGTTATGCATGTATTATCTCCAGATGTACTTTTGTGCCCCGGAGATAAATACCCATTTCACCCCGAAGTAAACATCGCTTTGATACACTTTCTTGGCGTCCCTCCGTATGTCTTTTCTGCCCGTTTATTTCCACAGGTCTAGTCTGGCCTCCAGCCCGAAGTGACCCACGGACCCAAGTAGATATGCTGGCTGGACTCTACACTCTCCCTTAGAAGAGTTCTCTATAAAGGACTAATATTTATGTGGGATTCACTAGAGTGGCTTACAGGCTGACACCCAGGGAAGTTCTAGACAGCTGCCAGTTTTCAGTCCACATTGGAATCCCAAAGGAGCAGATTTTAACACCAGTGAACAGATGACACCAAGAACAGGATAGATGAGCTTGCCAATAGAGTGAAAGCAAGAAGGCAAAAACCTAAGGATTATTTCTTCTATGCCTTTTTATAATGGATGCCGCCAAAAGGTGTAGTCCAGATTAAGGGCGGGTCTCCCACCTCAAATAATTCAACCAAGAAGAATCCCTCAGAGATGTGCCCAGGTGCTTAGATTTTACTTAATTCCAGATGTAGTTGAAGTTGAAAACCAAGATTAGCTATTACAAACCTGCTTAAAGTATAAAGAAAGTAAAATATTTTTATTTTTATTTTTTGCAATTAAAATATAATTACAATATTTTCCCATTTTCCTTTCCTCCCTCCAACTCTTTGAATAATCTTCTCCATGAAGCCCTCTCAAAGTCATGGCTTCTGTCTTGCTTTTCTTGTGTGTGTGTGTGTGTGTGTGTGTGTGTGTGTGTGTGTGTGTTTATAATATTGTCAGTACATATAATATTATTTGTATATCTATAACTTCAAGGCTGACCACTTGTTCATGGCAAAAAAAATGTACAAGACTCATAAACATACTTTATGATTATATTTATGCTAAGTCCTAGAACGGGCAAAGTCATATACATAGAAAGTTGATGAGGGGCTTCCAGAGTTTGACAACAGGGGCTGGGAGTCATTAACTGCTAATGGGTAAAAGACTTATTATTGTGCTGATAAAAATGCCCCTAGAAGCTATACTGGGTGAATAGTTTTGTGAATCAATAAAAGAAAACACTCAATTTTACACTTGATTAAAAAGAGAAAAGAAATTGAAAAATAAAAGTACTCCCATTTGATCTTCTTCATCTTCTAACTTAATAAGAAGGCTGCCAGTGCCTTACTCCTTTCTAAAGTGGATGTGACTCCACAAAGCCGTATCAGAGCAGGTGAGACAACTGTGATGTAATGTTTTCACTGAGACCAAAGTTAACCAAAGTTTCCATACGTCCCTGGTACTGAAAACCACGGGCGCACAACATTTTACAGACAAGCACAGAATGAAAACCATTCATTTATTCCTGAGGCAAATACCTCAAAATAATGAACTCCTATGTCAGTACATTAAGTACTCATGCTCAGGAGCCAAGGACACAGGAAGGAAATGAGATAATCATAACCCGCTATAATATTTAATACTGGATCCGTGAGAAAATGGTGACATAGAATTGCATATTTTAAAATGCTTAATCATTCTACCTCTATTTATTTTGGGACATGTGAATCAAATTTAATAGTGCATATATGGTGTAGTTATCTTGATACTAAAAAAAAAAAAATGTATTTAGTCTCCCTAATGTAGTAAGATATGCAGGAAGAGTATCTTGAAAGAATACATGATAATATAAATATTAAAGCTGACAAAGATATTCATTCTTTGTCTCAATTTTATCTGTTTTTATTATAAAAACATTTATTTTCACATAAATCATTGTCAACAAAATGACAAGTTATCTTATAAAAAACAATAAATCATATTTCATTAAGTTTTTGACCATAATCTAATATTTTATAAAGCTATATTTATTGAGCCTTTAAATGATTAATATGATGTAAGTGAAAAACCAAAATAGCAAGTAATGTATTTTAATAATTTAATTTATCTATTATTATTCAAGTAGAGATGTGTTTTAACATTATTTTATTATACTTTAAATTTTTATTGTACTTTGAATCTTTAAAAAATTTACTATTACATTTCTAACTGTTTGTCAATCTCATCTCAGTTATTTCTTATAGTTTTTATATGAAAAATCCTTATTCCATTTAGTCTAGAATTTTGTCTCTTTATTAATAATAAAATCCAGATAACAGAAAAATCTTGAGTTTTTTTCTTTTATTTGTGATTTTAATACTTCTTTGTTATTTTTAATTAATTTATTTATTTACATCAAACACTGCCCCTTCCCAGTACCCCCTCACAGAAGCCCTCCCCCATCCCCTTCTCCTCAGAGAGCATAGCCCACACCTCCCGGGGTATCTCTCCACCTTGATGCATCAAGTCTCTGCCAGGGTAGGTTAATCTTCTCTTACTGAGGCCAGACAAGGAAGCCCTGTTGAGAAACAGATACCACAGTCAGTCAGGCTACAGCTTTGGGGAGAGCCTCTGCCCCAGTTGTTGGAGGGCAGCGGGGGGGCGGGGGGTGCTACAGGGAGCCTGAGCTTCACATCTGCTATGTATGTGTCAGGGGCCTTGTTCTAGCATGGATGTGGTTTTGGTTGGTGGCTCAGTCTCTGAGAACTCGCAGAAGTCCAGGTAGCTCACTCAGTTGGTCTTTCTGTGGGCTTCCTATTCCCTTCAGGGCCTTAAATCCTTTGCCCAATTCTTCCACAAGAGTCTCTGACTTCTGCCCAAAGTTTGGCTGTGGGTATCTGAGTCTGTTTCAGTCAGCGGCTGGGTAGAGCCTCTCAGAGAACACTTATGCTAGGCTCTTGTCTGAAAGCATAACAGACTGTCAGGGGGATTGTGTCAGGGATTGGTGCTTGCCCATGGTATGGCCCTCAGGTTGGGCTGGTTATTGTTTGACTATTCCCTCAGCCATTGTCCTTGCTTTTCTTCCACTGCTGGTGGGAGTGCAAACTTGTACAACTACTCTGAAAATCAATCAGGTGGTTCCTCAAAAAATTAGAAATAGTTCTACCTGAAGACCTAGCTATACCTTTCCTGGATATATACCTAAAAGATGCTCCACCATCCCACATGGTCAACTATGTTCTTATCAGCCTTATTCATAATACTCAGAAATCAGAAAAAAAACAGATGTCCTTCAACCGAAGAATGGATACAGAAAATAGTGTTCATTTACACAATGGAATACTACTCAGCTATTAAAAACAAGTACAACATGAATTTGTAGGCAAACGGATGAAACTAGAAAATGTCATCCTAAGTGAGGTAACCCAGACCCAAAAGGACGTGTATGCTATGTACTCACTGATAAGTGGATATGAGCCCAAAAGTTCAAAATACCCTTGAAATACCCCACAGACTCAAAGAAGTTAAACAAGAAGAAAGGCCCAAGCAAGGATGCTTGAAGCACACTTAGAAAGTAAGGAACAAAATAGTCATAGGAGGTAGAGGGAATGAGGGAAGTGGGTGGGAGAAGGGAAGGACAATGGGAGGGCAGGATCGAGTGTGCAGAAAGACATAAGAGAGACCCAGAGGGCCATGAGAATGAATGGAAATCTGCAGCTGCCAGGAGTTGAGAGTTGGAGGAATCTTTAGGAAATACCAGAGACCTGATATGAGGAGGCTCCCAAGAGTCAATGAGCCAAAATGCCTAATATGGAACCTGAAGAACTCACCTCCAGTAGCCAGGCAGGACCCCCAACCCATCCACAAAACTTTTGACCTAAAATTTATCCTGTCTAAAAAAAATTTGGGCTTTCAAGAGCTTAAACTCAAACTTTGTAGGTTTATCTTCTATCCTCTGCCTACATATTTGGCACAGACATTACCTTCGTTTCAACATGAATCATTCTCTTTTAACTCTAATGACTTATTATATAAAGCACCCAGATCTATTATTTACTTAGATGGGCTAAGAATAATAGCCAAGGATAGAGAATCAATATTATCTTTCTTTTCTCTAAGTCTTGTCTCTTTCATAAATATTAAAATTAGTGTTGAGTGTTATGTCTCTTATCCTTGTACTGTAGAGGTGAAAGTAGGAGAAGCAGTTGAAGGACATCCTCTGCTACATCATGAGATCAAGGTCACCCTGGGCTATATAAGATTGCATGTCAAACAGAAAGATGAATAACAAATAACAAATACATAAGTAAATATTAAAATGGCAAATTTCAATCAATAAAGTTGTTCCAGGAAACATGAATTGAGTTTAGGAGTCTAAATTAATTCACTATGTACTGACTTTGACCTAGTACATGACAGACACAGAGCAATTGGCAAGCGCATGAATAAATTTGACAATTAATGAACTGAATGGAAGTCAAGCAATGACACCAAACTAACAAATTTGATTATCCTGATAGCATTTTGTGTCTCAGTTCTAACATTTCCTTTCTATCAACACAGTTGTGAGTTGACCCATAAAAGCCTGATCTGTTTCAGTTACAGATGAGACAAATGCCCTCCCTACTCTCCCAAGTGTTTCAGTTCTTCATTCTTGCTTCTGAGAAACTCCATCCCATTCTGGAGCCAACTGCTAAAATTCACAATTTTGTTTTATTTTTTTTTTTACTCTGAAGTGAGCATGTATGCTGCCAATTCATAGGATGAAACCTAATCTCCAGTGTGAAAGTGCTTGGAAATGAAGTGTTTGAGAGTTGACTAGGTCATGAAGGAAAAACCAACTGGATGGGTTATCACCTTAATGAAAATGCCAAAGAGCACCATCAGACCTGTGTCACAAGAGGATGAAATGGGATGGTGTAAAGAAGATCCCTCATAAAATAATTTAATCTATGACTTCCTTGACCCTAGAGTTAATAGAAGCTAGTTTCTGTTATTTCAACCATTCCAATATGGTGGTTTGTTACAGCTCCATGAGTGGACAAAGGTAAAACCTGGTACTGAGAAGTAAGGGGACAGCTGTAGCAAATAAATAATAATCTTTAAATAGCTGTAGAACTGAATAAAGAGATATGACAAGGTTTTGTGGTGCATACTTCATGCCAACTGGGCAAATTGGGAAGTTCCGAGGACAGCTGACTTTTTGTGTCTGGAGCAACTTGGGGAGACTGTTTATTTATGCCATCCCCTTAAGTTTATATGTGAAAATCTAATAGCCATAACTGTATTTCTGGATAAAAGGCCTTTAGTAAGTCATTGGGTAGACTGACTCCTCATGAACTGAATTAGTACCTCTGTAGCAGAGATCCTAAAGCATTTCTCCACTCCTGGCATGGCATGAGGACACAACCAGGAGATGAAAGTGTATGAACCTTAAGCAGGTTCTCAGCAAATGACAAACCATGGGCTTCTCTGCCTCCAGAGTTGTGAGGAACGCAATCCTGATCATTAGTGCGGTGCTTTCTTAGACTGAGAAAATCTCCTGCAGCTGAGTACGTCCACCCTTCTGTAGAATTGATGTTTCTCCTTCACTTAGGTGCTTGTAGAAGAAATGGTTTGCTCTAGTTTTTCCTGCATTAAGAACCTGGAGGTAAAGTTTCTTATCCAATTTTAGAAATATTTTAAAAAGCATGTTCTACATTAAATCTGTCGATGGACCAAACACGAACTATGATATAAGGTCAAAAGTGTGTAACCTATTTTATAACAGAACTAGAAAGATGAAAACTAAGAACAGCCCGCAGTCAAGGATTCATTTATCAACCGTCATGTTTAAAGACCCCAATGAAACTGATATTTTACAATATAGTTGGGAGATGTTTTTGTGCACTGGTTATTCAGATGCTAATTTCTATGCCCAGACATCTGGTTGCAGTCCAAAGGATGGCATGGTCAAGCATCCCCAGTCTCTATGTTAAGTAAACATTGATGTCCATCACTTCTGATTGGTTAATAAAGTCAATTAGCTGATCAGTCAATTATCTGGGACTTCAAATCCCAGTTAGGTGGGTTCCAGAAAAAAATGGGGATGTGTGAGAAGATGTGGATTACCATGAGGAGCTGCCTTGAGCAGCTCTCCACAGGAGTCTCCATGAGGACACACATAGAGTGGTGAAAGCCAGGGCAAACTCAGATTAAAGGTAAAGGACCATGTGGCTGGAAAATAGGTGGCCTGAAAAGGCTAGAAGAGCTCAGAACCTGCCCAGCATAATGCCAACAGCTTGTTAATAAAAATGACAAGTCTCTGTCTCATTTATTCAGGAGCTAAAACAGGCCAGAGTTAGTGCAGAAACTCCTGCAGTTTTCTGGGAGTAGGGTGGGGCAGAGAAAATCCCCTAACCTACTTTTACACAGTTTCACAGAAAAACTGAATTGTTTCATACTGAATCTGAAGAATACTACAGGAGGGTGTTCTCAACTCTTTTCAGTCTTTCCAATCTTCCACAGCTCAGCTAATTAATAAACTGTAAGGAGAGTTCTACACAAAGGCTTGTAGTTCTTCTCTTTCATTCTTACATATTCAGGCTGCATAGAGCAGGAAAAGAGACAAGAGGTGGCTCTGTGGTGCAATGGATAGCGCATGGGACTTCTAGGAGGAGAGACAAGGAAGAAGAAGGAGAAGATGCTAAATGTCTCTGCTCACCACATCATTCTACCTCCTGTGGATCTGCTTGGATGTTGACAATACTCTCTAATCCTGACGCCTAATTATTATATTAGAATTGCATCTTTTCTGCAAAGGTTCATTCAAAACTTGGAGTACCCCTGCAAGACCCACATGTAAACATTCATTTTCTAAGACTGGGATAAACTAGTTTTCAGTCAAACATGTTTCTAACTGAATGAATCAAAAAAGCTAGTGGGAAAAGAATATGTGTATAAAATAGAAATAACATATGCTAGGAATAAAAGGTATAAAATAAACGAGAGTAAGTGAAACCAGATCAGGGGGTGTCCATAAAGAAAATAAAATTATATTTTCATCTCTACTTATACCACCTATAAAAATCACAGGCAGCTTGAAGATCTAACTGGCTGATAAACAAAACAATTGAGTTTTGGAAGCAAATGTAGGAGAATATAAATATAAACATGCATCATGAACCGGGCAGTGTTTTCTTAACTACTACATAAAGGAAGGGCTAGTCATAATATTAAAGTAAATAAATTAGGATATATGGCAATAATGGACTTTTGCTAATGAAAGGTGGAACTGGTAGATTAAAAGACAATGAGAAGGATGAAAGTTAATATGTGATTAACTCATGTCCAAAAAATACTTTAAAGATAAATAAATTGACAAAGACTTATGAGAGAGAGTATGGAAATAGGAATGAGCAACTGAGTGTTTAAAAAGTCTTACACTAAACATGGTTGTTTGGTTGGTTGGTTGGTTGGTTGGCTGGTTGGTTGGCTGGTTGGTTGGCTGGTTGGTTGGTTGGTTGGCTGGTTGGTTGGCTGGTTGGTTGACTGGTTGGTTGGTTGGTTGGTTGGTTGGTTGGTTGGCTGGTTGGTTGATTTTGCTTTGTTTTGTTTTATACATGAGTTCTTATGGCTGGCCTGGAACTCACAGATATTCTAGTCTCTGCCTTCTAAATTCTATGATTAAAGGTTTGTGCCACTATGCCCAGAAAAAAAAATAATTTGATATCCTCAAATAATCTTCACAATTTCTGGAAGTGCAAAAACAAAACTAAAAAACAACAAACAAACAAAAACAAAAAAGTATGTGTTACAAAGATGTGTAGCAATATACATTTATATAATCAAACTTTGTGCTTGAAACAGTTTTGAAAAATGATCATAATTATTTTATGCCTATGTCAATCATACTATGTCAAACAGAAAAAGGATAGATATTGTTTTTCTATTTGTAAGTTTACTGATTTGTAAAGGAAGGTTATCATACTTATTCACTGTTATTCAGATATGTTTGTTCCTTATATTTTTCAAATATCACCTAATTAAAGTAGGTTTCACTTTCATAGCATAAATTCCAGTAATGAAAGTACTTGAAATAAAACATAAACAACCTGAAAAATGAACTAAATCAAATTTGACTGTTCTTACAAACCCACACTGTATAGTTTACATCTGTGTTTTTCAGATAAATAAATGATATGGATAGATAGATAGATAGATAGATAGATAGATAGATAGATAGATAGATAGATATTGAGTCAACATGAGAAGAAAATCAAAGTTCTTCAGAAACATAGAAATAGAGTTAATGCTTACACTTAACTTAAATATCCTGACTAAGGACTCTTGACCCTAATATGATGTTTTATACTGATTTCTAAACTATTTCCAGTTAAACATACTATTCAGTAAATAAAGTAATCATAACAATCTAATAAAAAATTAATGTAGTCTACTGTAGGCTCCACAGAAGACTGTAATCTCAGCTTTATCTCTGGAATTTATAACAGTACATAGAATCTACCCCCTGGGCCCTATGGTAATACTCAGCATTTAGCCTGTTTGATGGTAATGAATACCTCACTGTGGCTTGTGTTCTTTGTTAGACACTGTTCTGGTCTTTGCTGAACAAAACTTGTATCCAATGGGATTAAAAAGGAAAGAGATTTTATATAAGAATATTTTGCTGTTAAAGTGTTGTTTTCTAATATATGTCACATACATTGAGGATGTGATAATGGAACCAGGAAGATTAGGAGTCAGGTATTTGAAGAGAAGATATGTGAAAAGGCTGAGGCAAGATGGGGTTGAATGAATTAAATGATTTTTAAAAACTCTAATTCTCTTAAAATCTGATTAAAATGCAAGCCAAGTAAGGTTAGTTTCCCTCACTCAACTCTCCTCATTCCCATCTTATCTCGGTATCTCCCTATCTCTCAACTACAGAGGCTAATAAAAACGATTCATTATGTGTAATGAGGTTGATTAAAGCATCTCTCTAGATTCTCACTTCTTTACTTGATATGTAATTATCCTTTATTACAAAACTCTTTTAAATTATAGAAAATTTTAGAGATATATTTAGTAGATACTTTGAATATTTTTTGTTTAAAATGGGTTTTATCTTCTGGACCAACAGAGCAATCACTCCTGAGTGAATCTGAAACATGTATTGATAGTTGGCGTGAGATATACATCTTTGCTAATGAAGGCAATTAATCTATTACCACAGATGGATTCACACTAAGTATCTTTCCTGAGCAGACATCACCTTCTTCTTTCTTGCCACATTTAAATCTTCATGACCTCATTTTTCATGCAGAGAGAGCAATTTGTTACACATTGACTGCTTTAAGGGCCAATCCACCATCCACCCTCTAGATTAGGATTTATGCTTAAGTCTCCTTGCTGTGCAGGGGACTGACACAAACTGAAGGGCTGGAGATGCTACTCATCAAGGGGCCGACAGGTTTAACTCTGGACCAGCACTGCAGAGAGGCTAAGTTAGCAATCTGATTCCCCACGCTGTGAACCTAGCCACACTGAGGGCAAATGACTTTCCTCACTGTGTACATATGAACTATCTAGTCAAAGAAATTTATCTTTTTTTTTTTTTTAAACTGATGGTGCTTGACTTTTCAAATAAAACCACTGTTGATTTTTCAGGAAATGGACAACATCTCCCTTCCTGGCCTTTTCTGTATCTGGTAATCATGATACTGACTTCTCAGTTCACTCTGCCCACATCCCAGGCTGTTGCCAAGACTACAGGTTGCTCTCCACAGTGACAGCCAAGCGTCATTGCTGAAGATAACACACAACTCACTGAATGTGAGGAATCCAAGCTGCTGCCTCCATAGAGCCTTTGCCTTTACATTCAAGTGTCTTTGGTACAGGAAGCTCCCCTGCATGCTACCCGAAGTAAAAATGTAGACACCATCCCAGCCACAAACATTTTGATTTACAATGGTGTCCTGCTTGCAAGTTACACTAGTGCAATGGTGGCGCAAAGCTTGTGGAAGTAACAACCCGATAGGTGATTTGGCTGAAGGCTCACTCCACAAGAGTTGCAGAACCCAAATAACTCTCCTCAAATCATTCTGGCGGTGGCGGCATGTTCATCACGACCCGCCCCAACGCTCTGGGTTCCCAAATGAAAGGCACACACAAGCAGCCTTATATTTTAATATGACTTAAACAGTTTGAGGGCTGGGCCACTTCTTAACCTACATGTGGCTAACATACTCCTTTCCTATATTTCTGAGTTCTTTCTTTCTAAAATCTCTATTCCATCTTTGCAGCCCTGGACTCCGACCTGCAGTCCCCCAGGGCCACAATACCTGACTCTTAAATAATGAATATGCTCTCTCTTCTGAACCTCAGGCCTGGTGTATCCTTCTTCCGCCCTGGCATGGCAGCTATGCCCTCCTCCTTCCTGATCCCTTGTCCAGGACCCCTAAAATCCCCGCCTCAGTCTCCCTGCCCAGCCATTACCCACCAGCAACTTTATTTACCAATCAAAACCAACTGTGGGCAGGGACCCTGAGCATCTTATGTTCAGATGTGTGGATTCTCACGCAATTTTGGGGACCCAATAAACATAATACAAGCATTAGACCGGATCCACAACAGAACATGGTTAAGAAAGTCTCTCAATAGCAGGATAAAGAGTGTTTTAGACATAGTCTCAAGAGTGATAAAGCTATATCTAGATGTAGATCTATTTCCAGCTTTCTAAGAAATGGCTACATTGACTTCATAGTGCCTGTACATGTTTATATTCCCACAAACCATGGATGTTTCCCTTAGAAAGTTAACAATTTCTGTGTATTAATTTTATAATCTGTTACTTTATTGAAAGAGTTTATCAGCTGTAGGTGTTTCCTGGTAGAAGTTTAGGATACATATGCATACAATCATATCATCAGCAAATACAGATATTTTGACTTCTTCCTTTATTTGTATCCACTTGATCTCTTTCAGTTGTCTAATTGTTCTGACCAAGACTTGAATAACTGTTAAATAGGTATGAAGAGAATGGACCACCTTGTCTTCCTCATTTTAGTGAAAATGCTTTCAGTTTCTCTCTGTTTAAGTTGATGCATGGATCGGCTGTATATGACCTCTTTTATGTTAAGGTATTTCCCTTGTGTTACTGTTCTCTCCAGGACTTGTATTATGAAGGGTTGTTGGATTTTGTCAAAGACCTTTTCATGCATCTAATAAGATGATTATGTGAATTTTGTATGTTTAAATGGTTAATTAGATTTATTAACTAAGCATTTTAAACCATCCCTGCATCTCTAGGAGAAGGCCTATTTGTTCCTGGTGGATAATATTCTTGGGTGTTCTTGGACTTTGGTTTGTATTTATGGAGAATTTTGGTGTCCTTGTTTATTAGCAAAATTGGTCTGCAATTCTTTTTCATTTTGGGGTTCTTATGTATTTTAGATATGAAGTAACTGTACCTTTATTTTTAAAAAATGACAATTTCCTTCTTTTCCTATTTTGTGGGATAATTTGAGAAATATTATTGTTACTGCTTCTTATAAAGTTTGCCAAGATTCATTAAACCCATGTGGATCTGGGTTTTAATTTTTGATTGTGAGATTTTAATTACTGTTTTTGTTTCATCAGTGATAATCAGGAAGGTTTATATTAGTTATCTTGTCTTGATTTGTGCTGTGTATGTTGAGAAAACTATCATTTATTTTGGGTTTTCCAATTTGGAGAACAGGTTTTTAAATTATGTCCTGATGACCATCTAGACTTCCTCAGTTTCTGCTGTCAGGTCTCCCTTTCTGTCTTTAATTTAGTTAATTTGGATCTACTCATTTCATCTTTCAGTTGATTTGGGTAAGGGATTTTCAATATTATTTATTTTCTGAGGAATTAAATCTTTGTTTCATTGATTCTTTATATTTCATTTATTTGTTTGTTTGCTTCTGTTTTATTTATTTTAGCTTTGAGTTTCATTATTTCTTCCCAACTATTTCTTTTGGCTGTGATTTCTTCTTGTTGTTGTAGTATTTGTGAGTGAGTTCTTAGGTTTCTAAAATGAGATCTCTCCAAATTTTTTATGTAAGCACTTAGTGCTATGAACATGCCTCTTAGAACCACTTTCACAGTGTTAAGTTTGTGTATGCTGTGTTTTCATTCAATTGTAAAAAGCTTTTAATTTCTCTCTTTCTTTTCTTTTCTTTTATTTTATTTTTGGTTTTTTTTCAAGACTGGGTTTCTCTGTATAGCCTTGGCTGTCCTGGAACTCACTCTGTAGACCAGGCTGGCCTCGAACTCAGAAATCCACCTGTCTCTGCCTCCCAAGTGCTGGGATTAAAGGTGTACGCCACCACCACCCAGTTTAATTTTAACACATTTTTCATTCACTAGTTAGTTGTTCAGCTTTCATGAGTTTGTAAGTTTTTTTCTTGTTTCAGTTGTTGCTGAACTGTGTTGGAAGGATTAGGAGGTATGGCTTTGTAGGAGTAGTTATGTCATTGGTAGTGGGCTTTGAGATTTCAAAAGGTCATAGCATTTCTTCACCCATAGATAGATAGACAGATAGATAGATAGATAGATAGATAGATAGATAGATAGATAGATAGAATCATCTCTCTCTCTTCTCAATAACTTCTGTAGTCCCATCCCTGCCTGCATTTTTGTTACCATGGTCCCCTCCATGAGAGTCATAGACTCTAAACCTCTAGAATTGTGAGCCCCTAAATGAAATATTTTCTTTTATAAGTTGCTTTGGTCACAGTGTATTAACATGTCAAAAGAAAAGAAATTAAGACAAGCTATGATTTTTATTTGTTTATTTTTATCATTATTTTTCATTTGCCTTCATATATAAAATATAAAATGTTAATGTTTTATTACATCAAATTATAATCTGTTGTGAGAAATAATTTAAGTTCTAGTGATTAATACTTTAATTATTTGAACTTATAAAGCACTGAATCAATTGACTAATAGATCTTGGAATTTTGTTAATAAATAATTATGTAGCAATTTTATAGATCTTTAAATTTTAATTTAGTATGCATTAATCACTATTTCTTCAGTTAAAAAATATTCTAGTTATTATGAATAGCACACTCATGTCTACTTACTCTGATGTACTTTAGCTATTAAGTTATCAAATGGGTACTACTCATGTCATGTCCAGCTAGGTTTTAGGTTTATGAACCTAAATGAAAACAATCTACTATATACAGTTGTGTTTTTAAAGTGTTGCAGAGGAACTGTAATGAATGATGATGACACAGAATATATCTGAAGCAGATAGATTTAGAGAGAATATCTTATGTCTATATGGATATAGCACCACTCAGTAATAAATCTGATGTCCTATGGTTTTAGCAGGAAATAAATAGGAGGTGGGATATTCTGGAGGGGAAAGAATTCTGGGATAGAGCCACAGGGAATATTTGCCCAGGAGATTGATGAAACAGACACACGATACCTGAGCACAGGTAACCAGCCATGTAGCAGAATGTAGGTTATAATAATAGGTGGGTTATCTAAGTAATGATCTGGTAAGAGTAGAGCCTAGCTATATGGCCAAGGTATTTGTAAATATATTTTGAGTCTGAATCTTATTTCTGAGAGCATGGGGCTAGGAAGAAGAGCCAGGACAGAACTTCTACAGATAGGTTATCTACAAAGGCTCTTTTTCCTCGGTTATTTTAAACATGAGATACTAAATTAAAGCAAAAACAGTGGGTAAAATTACTCTGAGTAAGGAATACATAATTAAATGCCGAGAGAGAGAGAGAGAGAGAGAGAGAGAGAGAGAGAGAGAGAGAGAGAGAGAGAGAGAGAGAGA
>JADRCD010169233.1:834-27212 GCA_019843815.1 Montemys delectorum | reverse complement strand
TTTGTTTGTTTGTTTGTTTGTTTTGGAGGAGAAAATGGGAAGGGGAAAATGTACGTGTAAATAAAGAAAATACAAAAAAAAAAAGGGTCTCTTTTTATTTTCCATTTATTTTCCTATGACAACTAGTATTGTTATTGGTCACATCTTATTTAAGCAGCCATGTTTTTGAAATGTCATGAGTTTAGCTTTCATGTTGTCTTGAAAACAAATTCTTACAGCACACCTCAGGGTCCTCTGACTCTTACAATCTTTTTCTCATGTCCTTATGAAACTTTCTGAGCATTACTTAAGTTTAAGAGTTGTGTTGTATATGAATCTGTTGTATCTGTACACTCCACAGTTGTTTTCTACATTTCAAATAGTTAAAGGTTTATGTAATGTTCTCTTTCTGCAGCAAAAAGAAGTGTCTTTCACTGGGGATGAGATACTTTTTTGTGGGTATAGAGAAGAATGTAACCTAACCATATGTGAAATATACTAACCACAATCATGATCAATAAGGCAAAATACCCTTAAAGGTATAATACACTTACATTTAATTAACAAACAGCTTTCTAATTAGACATAAGCCCACCCAACAGTAGAGAAATCGTACCTTCTACTATAAATCTAATCAACCATCATTTGCTAGTGAGCTCATAGATCTAAGTGGAAAATGTACTACTGCCGCAATTTCTAAACAAAGCTGTACTTAAAGTCTACATTATCCAAGCACCACCATGCATGGCAGTTGTATTATTACTCTGAAAATCTCCAAATATATTCAATTTTAATTAAATTTCCTCTCAGAATTGTATGATTACCCCTTTCTGTTACCTTTAGAAAAGTGACAAAAACTACTAGTTGCATTGTGTCTGCTGAGGAGAACTAAAAACGTATGATTTTTTTGCTAAGTGTACTCCATTTATTATGATGTTTATAATATGTAGGCCATTATACCCCTCTATTCATATACAATACCTCACATTTGTGTTAGTGGTATATATATCCAAATATTGAATCAAGAATAAAAATATCATCTACAGTATCAAATGAATTACAAGTATCATTTCACTCTGAACTGTCTATGTCTATGTCTACAAGATTTATTCTACAAACACTAGTAAAATGAACTATATCTACAATTATGAATTATATCAAAAATGTTCTCATTTGTTCTCTAAAATATTTTGACTACTAAAATCATGCTTTAAGAATTAAAAATGAACACATAAATGACAAATACAAACTAAATATTTTATTTGTGAAAAAATATATAACTAAGCACATACAACAAAGTGCATACAAAACTTGATTCTACCTTCATTTTGTTAATTTCAGAATCAATACTGAGGAATTCTGAGTGAATAATTGGAAATGTTATGGGTAGTTGGGGAAAATTTTCCAACCATTTTGTAGGCAAGTCCTTATGTTTCCCTCATGCTTTGCATTTACCTGAATAGGACTCGCAGGTCCTCTAGCATGTAAATATAATTACAACAAATTAAAATGCACCTAATGTGTTTTTAAGGACTACAGAATTACTGCCTCTCAAAAACAAGTTATAAAATCCTGAACAACATCAATTAAAATATTAGGTAGTATTAGTTTTCTTCCAAACTAACAAATTGAAAGCAAGAAAGCAATTATAAATAAAAATATAAATTTAATTTCTGTAATTTTAGTCACCTATTACTCAGAAGGACATACTAAAGATTTAACAACTTATCAAAAACTTTAATTTATATAATTCCTTCACATAAAGAAGTGCTATGTTCAGATCTCCAGTTTAATAAACATTTATTTTTAAAATAGTATTATTTGAATTTTTAATTGAAGTTTATGCCCAATGAATTAAATTGCTAGCATATTCCTTAGAAAATGCTTGATCATCACATGAAAGTCTGCAATATAACTTAGAGCCGACGAGAAAATAGGAAAAAAAATGGGAGAAATTCTACCTTTCTTTCACCTTCTAATTTACACTGGATAAGGGTGAAAACAACTCAAAGAATAACAATTCTTCTTACAAAACTTCATTTTATTTTTGCACTCTTTGCCTCTAAATACTAAGAGAAAGATACATAAAAGTCATCCAGTCTCCATTATAGTCAGAATTCAAGAAATGTTGCTAACCTAAAATAAGCAAAGGAATTACAGGAATTAACGTTTTTATGAAAGTCATGACTAATTATTTGATTTTATAAGTCCTACAAACTGTGGGAGGAGACAGTGACATGGCAGAGCTCCTTTGTTTCTAAGGACTATTACTCAAAGTAAAGCTCTCATGTTTGCTTGGTTCTTAGTTCTAGTTAATAGAAGTCGATGTAGTTTTTCTGACTAGTAATGAATTGATCCTATCAATAGTGGCAATTTAAAGTGGTGCTTCCTTACATGGAGGATATTCTGAATTTTCCCTCCCTTGTTGTTGGGATTTAAAAAATACAGAGAGTACTGAGCTGTGATATAACTCTTTTGGCAAAACAAAGTAGCACAAACTACTCTGGAAAAATGATCTTTGAAGATTACATATATACCAACAAGATATCCAAGAAACATAATTTCTGAGTTTTATGCATGTCCATAAAACACATTTAAACATATGTTTTCATAACAGGATTGTTTCTAATATTCATAAATTTAAAATAATATGATATAAATGTCCCTCAGCAGATAAAAAAGGATGTGGGGTAAGACTGAAAAAGTAGAAAGACTGGAGCTCTTGATATGAGCATTGATATAGAGAAATCTCAAAAAACTCATGTTCAATAAAATGCCCAGAGGTAAAAGAATATGTGCTCAAAATTATTTTTTTATTTTCAAAATCCAGAACATGAAGAACAAAATAATAGCTAGTGAAAGCACAACTCTTCGGGACTAGTGTTCTTACAATGACTTAAGTTGAACATAGAGCAGCGAACTGTTGGGGTGGGAAGTAAAATCGATTCCTGATTTCAGTAAGTTCTGGCTGGAGCTAATGTACAAGCTTCTTCAGTAAATATGTGTATTTTTATATGTAACCACACTTCTGTAAGTTTATAAACAGAAATGGGATAGCAAGGTTTCTTGGGGGAACAAGATTAATGTACTTGCACAGATTCAGAACAAATATCGTTTAAGTAAGAAGATAATGAGTCAAGAACATAGCAAAATAAGGATTTTTGTATTCCTTGTCTCCAATATATAATTACTGTAAAATATTAGAGTCGGATTCTGAAGGTCCAGATGAGGACAGGGCTGCTCTGGGCTTGTGTTGAGGTTGCTAATCACTTTCACAGAGAATAAACCCCAATGGGGCATTCTGTTTTCCCTCCAAGGTCTTTCTTTTGGGAAGGCTATCTAGGTAAGGTAGGGGTGCAGGAGAGGTTCGGTCAACATTTTATTATTTAAAAGCATTACGGGGAGGAGTGGTACTTGGGTCTGAGGGTGTTCAGTGTGCCAGTGTAGAGGAATTCCAGGGGAGGAAGACAGGAGTGGGTGGGGAGTTGGGGAAGCAACCTCATAGAGGCAGGGGGAGGGGAGATGGGAGAGAGGCTTTCTGAAGGGGAGATCTGGAAAGGGGAAACCATTTGAAGTGTAAATAAAAAATATCCTATTTAAAAAAAAAGAAATTAGGGAAACAACACCCTTCACAATAGTCACAAATAATATAAAATACCTTGATGTAAAACTGACCAAGCAAATGAAAGATCTGTATGACAAGAACTTCAAGTCTCTGAAGAAAGAAATCAAAGAAGATCTCAGAAAATGGAAAAATCCATGCCCATGGATTGGCAGGATTAATATAGTAAAATTGGCAACCTTGCCAAAAGCAATCTACAGATTCAATGCAATCCCCATCAAAATTCTCACTCAATTCTTCATAGAGTTAGAAAGAGCAATTTGCAAATTTATTTGTAATAACCAAGAACCCAGGATAGCAAAAACTATTCTCAACAATAAAAGAACTTCTGGTGGAATCACCATCCCTGACCTCAAGCTGTATTTCAGAGCAATTGTGATTAAAAACTGCATGGTACTGGTACAGTGAAAGGCAGGTAGATCAATGAAATAGAATTGAAGACCCACACACCTATGATCTCTTGATCTTTGACAAAGGAGCTAAAACCACCCAGTGGGGGAAAAAACACAGCATTTTCAACAAATGTTACTGGTTGAATTGGTGATCAGCATGTAGAAGAATGCAAATCGATCCATTTTTACCTCTTTGTACAAAGCTCAAGTTCAAGTGGATCAAGGACCTACACTTATAACCAAATACACTGAATCTAATAGAAAAGAAAGTGGGGAAGACTGACTTCTTATGAAACCAGACCACTAGCTCTGGAGTGGAACCATCCAGTAAGGCCTCAGCCCTCCCACTTTGGTCGTTAATGGAGAAAAAAGCCTTACAGCTGGATCACATGGAGGCTTTTTCTCAGATGAGTTTCCTCTCTCTCTGATGATTTTAGCTTATGTCCAACTGACACAAACCCAGCCAGTATACATAGCTATTGTGAACAGAAGTACAAAGGACAAGTCTGAGCAAATATCTGTGAAGAACAACGTCCAGTCCTTTGGACATATGCAAAGCAGCCAAGATGTAATAGAGCTTGGTTTTATGGTTGATTATTTTCGCAATGTGAGATTTCTTCACAACAATTTCTCTAGGGACTCTTATCAGTTTTTAGTCTGGCACGCGGGCTCTCAGATTTGTGCATGTTGTGTTGTTGAACTTTGCCATTCTAACTGGTGTAATGTAAAGTCTCTAGATAGCTTTGGTTGTATTTTTTTTTAAACTGGTAAAGGTGAAAAATAAAATTTTTGAAACATATCTTTGCAAATTTTTATATACACTTTCTTTTTCTTTCCCTTTTCCTTTTAAAAATGTATCTGTGCAGACCCAAAGCTCATTTTCCAAATTGCTTATATTCATTTTTTTTTAATTTTTGTGCTTTTGAGTGCTCATATATTTTGGATAGTATTCCTCTATCAGTTGTGTAGCTGGCAATGAGTCTGTCCCATTCTGTCGGCTTACCCTTCACCCACTTGATTGTTTCCTTAGTGGCGCAGAAGATTTTTACTTTTGTAAACCCACTTGTTAATTGTAGGCCTTAATTCTTGTGCAACTGTCTGTCTATTCAGTAATTCTTTTCCTGTGCCTATATTACATATACATAATACTACACATGTAATATTTTTCTGCCCTTTTTCAGTTTTTCATGTTTCACATTTAGGCCTTTGACTTAAATTCCTTTTTGTGCAAGGTGACAGATATGTTCCAGTTTTCTTTTTTTTGCATGTGGGAATCATGTTTTCTGAATTCCAATTTTTGAAGATGATTTCTTTTCTCCAGTTGATGTCTTAAGCATCTTGGTCACATAGCAAATTGCCGAAGTTAAGTGTAAAAATATGAAAGCATTACTCAGCATACAGCTATTTTCAGTTTTGTATTTTCTCTGGCTCTCAGAGGTCTGTACTACCATACCTTTAAGCTTTTGTGGAGGAAAAAGGTTTTAACTTCATGAAATTATCTTTTCTTTTTTTCTTTATAGTAGTTTTATGTTAGTTGTATTAACTGAACAAAAGTAATTATTTTCTATGTGGCATTTTGATATATACAAATGATTTATTTTGATCAAATTTATTACCCCTATTCCCCATTTTTAGGTCACTTTCCAAGGTGATTTTCCCCTTTGACGTCTGAAAATATATCTATTTATTTGCAATAGAATAATTAATCTTAATGAATCTAAAATTCGTTAGACATATTAACTAAAATCATTGTGTATTCACACTAAAAATACAGTTGAGTTAGCCCAAAACATTTGCTTATTTCCCATTTTAATGTTCCAACAAAAAGATATGTGATATAAACACAAAAGGGATCTTAAAAGCTTAGATAAATCATTAAGTCTACTTACAGTTAATAAAGGTATTACTGTTTTGAGGAAAGCAAAGTATCTACAAAATTTCACAAATTCACAATTTTTCTTTGTTTGCTTCATGGTAATATATTTTCTTACTTTTTTGCTAGAATAAATTCTTTGCTAGAATTAAAATTTTAATTTGCTCTGAAAAATTCTTACTCTCCATCCTATGTTCTATGTTTAATTCAACTTAATATATTCTAAAAATGTGATATATTAATGATAATTCTATTCTATTAGATGGAGGCATATATACATATGTATATATTTTATTATTCTATGGGCTATATATTTCTAATAACCTGTACTAATACCATAAATAGATGTAATATCCTGTTTTTTTTCCATCTGTGCTGGAACTAACTAAAACTTAAGAGGCAGGTTACATCTGTGAGTAGTAGTCCTAGATTCAGTTGTTGGAACTGTTAAGATCCACCATGAATCTGGATCTTTTGAAGTGATATGATTTTGACGGCTTGCCTTCACTCTAACTGGCAAGTTGATTCCTTCACTGGTACTGTAATTTTCTTCTTCAGGAAGACCAGTGAGACACCCAGGCTCTTTAACTGAATAACTACTGGATTCTTGGGATTTCTATTGGTAGATAACCCTTGTTGAACTATCAGGACAACAGCCTGTAAGCCATTCCCTTCTGAATTCTATCAGTTCTATTGATCTAAAGAACCTCAATACTATAAACGTTATTTTCAATTATTTATCACATACTTGGTGATATTCTGACTCTACAATAAATATAAACATTGTAAATTTTACTAAAATGTCATTATATGCCAAAACTAGTTTTAGTATCTCATTTGAATACTTAGAACATTTTCATATTCTCTTGACTTGGCTATAATATTCAACAGGTCTAGGGAACTATTGCCAACTTGAAAAATAACTATAATATTTCATATAAAAATGTTATAAGCTTCCTTACAAGATGCAGGCATTATTAATATGTTTTATAGGACAGCCTTAACAATAATACACATTGAATTTAAAATGGTTATTTGTAGTATTATTAAACAATATTTTTTCAATTAATATAAAATTTTTAAAATGTTATAGCATTTATGAAACAATATATATTGTTTAGGGAAATATGAGCTCCTTACAGTCTTGCTGTTTTATACTGACATTGTCTCTTTATTTTTTCCATTGCACTTTAGACACTTGCAAAATTTATAAACTTTTTCAAAGAAATACATTTACTATTTAGTCCTTTTTTCTAATAAGTATGTTTATCATTAGAATTTACTTGCATATTTATTTACAAACTCATTTATTTAGTTAAGAGGGGGCCTTGTCTCAAATTTATATAACTTAGACTCATAAACAAAATCCAAAAATGTTGTCTTTCCTGTGCCCATTTTGAAGTGTGTATGGGTCATCAACATCGTGAATGAGGATCGTCATGAGGTAAAAAAGAGCTTGTAAGAGGGAGAGGAAGAAAAAGCATGTGATGGGTGACATGTGATATGGATTAGAAGTAGTCATATTGGTGATGGCATTGCCCTATGTAGAGAAGAACAGTGTAAAAGACAGAGGATAAGAAAGAATGATGTTGATGTGAAAAATATCATGATAAAATCTGTGATGTTGCATGAGTACTTAGATATTGATAAAGAAACAATAAGTAAAGAGGAAATACATTCATTAACAGTTGTAGCACAAGAGTTAAAGGAAATGTATTTAATCTCTTTTTATAGTAAAACAGTCAACATGTTCAGTAAAATCATTATAATTTTAAGACTCTGAAAATTACATAGAAAAATGTTATTATAAGATACAAGACTTTTTCTCAAAAAGATTCCTTATCAATAATAACCAAAGCTTTTAAAGAACATATTCTATTAGTTTGTTGTCTATTGCTGTGATAAATCACTATAATGAAAGCAACTTATAGGTGAAAGGACTACTAAATCCAGAGATTTCACAGGAAAGAAGAAAACCAGCAAGTTGTGGATTACAGCAAACAGCAAGTTTAGATTTCACAATTCAGGCACAAGAAGGAAAAGAGAGAGCGAACTCGAAGTGAACAATTTTTCAAAATTCTTCAAAGCTGACTCCCTGTGGTGCACTTCCTCCAACAATGACACAATTCCTTTATTACAAGATGCCACCAACTAGAAACCAAGTATTCAAATGTTTTAGTGTATGGGGTCTTTCTCCTTCAAACCAATGCAGAAAGTTTTACAGTAAGTTATGAATGGTTACAAATCAAATTAGTAAGCCCATAAATCAGATACAATTTAACATTTCCAGAAATGATTGCATGAGGCTACGACTATATAGCTCAATGGTTGATTACTCACATAGCATACATGAAGCCCTGGGTTTGGTTTATATTCACTCCATCCTTAACGAAAGAATTACAGATATCTTGGATTATTACACTTTTATAATTTATCACTGACTTGCCTCTTCATTATAGATATCTAATTGTAAAATATCTGCCTGACTTGAAATAGCATAAGTTTCATTATTAAAAAAAGACAGTACTCTCTAAACACTCAGAAAGTTATTAAACAAATGCAACTGCATTGTGGGTAAGAACTACATATTGCATTATTTATGAAGACGATGGTGATGGTAATTATGAAAGCTTAAAAAGATTGAGTGTTTATTATGTGCCTACACTATTCTAGATGCTTAATATTCATTAGCTATCCTCCACAAAGGACCCATAAAATTCTTGCAGCCATAACATGTTAAGTAACTTGCTCAATTTAACTAGAACTTGGGGAGTTTTGGGTTTCATCCACATTATCTGAATCTAGACCTGCCTCCAGAAACATTTCATAATTTCATTTTCAGAGTATAATATTAATCACAAATTCACAAACAGATTTAATTATCTATCAAATGACATTTTAAAAGTAAACCCAAACATATTTTGTAAAGAGCCTGTTTGTTTTCTAACATTTCAGTGGAAATCCAAACAAACAAATGCATTTAATAACATTCTGTCACTAAATATGCTCTATAAGGCATGAAAAGGAAAGGAATATTAACATTTTAAATTCAATAAGCCACTCAACATATATAAACAAATTAATATGTTTTAATATTTTATTTCATATTCTATTTCTTCAGTGGTTTGAATAAGATTTACAGTTATTGAGGTGTGTGAGTATGTACGTGGAGTATGAGAATAAGTGTGTACTATTGAATCTATTGGAGGTGGGTGGGAGTCCTGTTCACCTAAAACTCTTTTTTTTTTTAATTGATTAACTAATTTATTTATTTACACTCCAGATTTTATTCTCCCCTCCCACTTCCATCCTCCAACTGCTCCTACATCCCACTTTCCCCTCCAGGACTTCTCCAGGAGGATGTCTCTACCCTATGCTCCCCACCTCACCCGACCTCTAAACTCCCTGGGGCCTCCAGTCTCTTGAGGGTTAGGTGCATTATCGCTGACTGAACCCAGACCCAGCAGTCCTCTGCTGTATTTGTGTTGGTGTATGCTACCTGGTTGGTGGTCCAGTGTTTGAGAGATCTCAGGGCTTCAGGTTAATTGAGACTGCTGGTCCTCCTACAGGGTTTCCCTCCTCCTCAGCTTCTTTCAGCTTTTCCCTAATTCAACCATAGAGGTCAGCAGTTTCTGTCCACTGGTTGGGTACAAATATCTACATTCGACTCTTTTAGCTGCTTGTTGGGTCTTTCAGAGGGCAGTCATGATAGGTCCATTTTCGTGAGTGCTCCATAAACTTAGTAATAGTGTCAGGCTCAGGCTCCTCTCCATTTCCATCCCTGCAGTTATTTCAGAAAGGAATGGTTATGGGTCAGAATTTTGACTGTGCAGTAGCAACCCCCTCCCTCACTTGATGCCCTGTCTTCCTGCTGGAGGTGGGCTCTATAGGTTCCCTCTCCCTACTGTTAGGCATTTCATCTAAGGTCCCTCCCTTTGAGCCCTGAGAGTCTCTCACCTCCCAGGTCTCTGGTGCATTCTGGAGGCTCCCCCCAATCTCCTACCTCCGGAGGTTGTCTGATTCCACTCTTTCTGCTGGACCTCAGGGCTTCAGTCTTTTTCCCTTACCCAATACCAGAATAGGTTCCCCTCTACCTGCCCACACATTCCTCTTTCCCTCCCAGGTCCCTTCCTATGTCCTCACTTTGTTTTCCCTCCCAAGTGCTTACTTGGGTCCTTCAGCTTGTTGACGTTTTGAGTTCTGTGGACTGTTATGACAAGGTTTGTCACTGATCCTATAACTATACTTGTTGGGAAAGAGGCTCAGAGACAATGAACTTTGCCCAAGCCTCACAGTAACAGTGTTACAGAAGTATTAAATCTCACTTCCAATTTTTACTTCAGTCCCAAGGATTTGAACTCATGTGTTCATGCTTAAACATTAACCACTATTACCTATTGAGGCATTTATTTATCCCCAAATAACTTACTTTTCTATGTATATTTTTAGTTTAACAATTTCTACTTTTATTTTTAATTCATCATATGAGTCTTAATGACTACCTTATGAATATAATTTTTTAATTAATAAAATTACCAATATACTTTATTAAGATTAATATTTGTCACTAATGTGTTTATGGCTAATGATATCTACAACGTAATTTTTTACTTACTTCACTTGAGCATCTTTAAAAGTCAAATGCTGATATTCAAAATCATAATAGTTTTTTCACGTACATTTGAATAAGACAAAATAAAAATTGAGTTGTAACTTTAATTTTTCAAATCTTATTATTGATTATTGATTATTTTATTTATTTACATTTCAAATGCTATCCCCTTTCCTGGTTTCCCCTCTGGAAACCCCATATCACATCTTCCCTTCCCCTGCTTCTATGGAGATGCTCCCCCACCCAACCACCAACTCCTGCCTCTTCACCTTGCAATTCCCCTACGTTGGGGCATGGAGCCTTCCCAGAACCAAGGGCTTCTCTTCCCTTTGATGTCCAACAAAGCCATCCTCTGCTAAATATGCAGCTGGAGCCATAGGTTCCCACACTTGTACAATTTAGTTGGTAGTTTAGTCCTTGGGAGCTCTGGGGGTTCTGGTTGGTTGATATTGTTGCTTTCCTACGGGTTATAAACACCTTCAGCTCCCTCAATCCTTTCTCTAACTCCTCCATTGTGGACCCTGTGCTCAGATCAATGGTTGGCTGCATGAATCTGTATTTGACAGGCTCTGGCCAAACAACTCAGGAGACAGCTATATCAGGCTCCTGTCAGCAAGGACTTCTTGGTAACCACAACAGTGTCTGGGTTTGGTGTCTGTATATGGGATGGATGCTCTGGTGGGGCAGTCTCTGGATGGCCTTTCTTTCAGTTTCTGTTCAACAATTTATCTCTGTATTTCCTCCCTTGAGTATTTTGTTACCCCTCCAAAGAAGGACTGAAGCATCAATTTGGCCTTCCTTCTTCTTGAGCTTCATGTGGTCTGAGAATTTTATCTTGGGTATTCCGAGCTTTGGGGCTAATATCTACTTATCAGTGAGTGTATGCCATTGTGTTGTTTTTGTGACTGGGTTACCTCACTCAGGGTGATATTTTCTAATTCTGTCCATTTGACTAAGAGTTACATGAATTTATTGTTTTTAATAGTTGAGTAATTCTACATTGTGTAAATGTACCATATTTTCTGTATCTTTTCCTCTGTTGAAGGATATCTTGGTTCCTTCCAGCTTCTAGCTATTATAAATAAGGCTGCTATGACCATAGTGGAGCATGTGTCCTTGTTATATGATGGAGCATCTTTTGTGTGCACCTTGCATTAGGAGCAAAGATGTTCAGAATTGAGAGTTCTTGATAGATTTTTTTCCTTTGATACATATGAAGTGTCCTTCATTATCATTTTTGATAACTGTTGTTTAGAAGTTGGTTTTGTTCAATATTATAATGATTACTCCAGCTTCTTTCTTGGGACCATTTGCTTGGAAAATTGTTTTCCACCCTTTTACTCTGAAGTAGTATTTGTCTTTGACACTGAGATTCATTTCCTGTATGCTGGATCCTGTTTACATATACACTCTGTTAGTCTATGTTTTTTTTTTTTTATTGGGGAGTTGAGTCCATTGATATTAAGGAATAGTGATTGTTGATAGGGCTGGATTTGTGGAAAAATATTGTGTAAAATTGTTTTTGTCATGGAAGATCTTGTTTTCTCCATCTATGGTGATTGAGAGTTTTGCTGGGTATAGTAGCCTGGGCTGACATGTGTGTTCCCTTAAGGTCTGTACAACATCTCTCCAGTATCTTCTAGCTTTCATAGTCTGGAGAGAAGTCTGGTGTAATTTTGATAGGTCTGCATTTATCTATTACTTGGCCTTTGTCCCTTACTGCTTTCAATAGTCTTTCTTTGTTTTGTACATGTGGTGTTTTGACTATTATGCGATGGGAAACATTTATTTTCTGGTCCAATCTATTTAGAATTCTGTAGGCCTCTTGTATGTTTATGGACATCTCTTTCTTTAGGTTAGGGAAGTTTTCTTTTATAATTTCGTTGAAGATATTTACTGGCCCTTTAAGTTGGGAATCTTCACTCTCTTCTATACATATTATCTTTAACTTTTGTCTTCTCACTGTGTCCTGGATTTCTTGGATGTTTTGGGTTAGAAACTTTTTGCATTTTGCATTTTCTTTGACTGTTATGTTAATATTTACTATTATATCTTCTGCACTTGAGAGTCTCTCTTCTATCTCTTGTATTCTATTGGTGATGCTTACTTCTATGACTCCTTATCTCTTTCCTAGGTTTTCTATCGCCAGAGTTGTCTCTCTTTGTGATATCCTTATTGTTTCTATTTACATTTTTAGATCCTGGATGGTTTTGTTCAATTCCTAACCTGTTTCATTGCATTTTCCTAGAATTCTTTAAGGAATTCTTGTGTTTCCTCTTTAAGGGCTTCTAGATGTTTAGCTGTGTTCTCCTATATTTATTTTAGGGAGTTATTTATGTCCTTCTTAAAGTCCTCTATTATCATTATGAGATGTGATTTTTAAATCACAGTCTTGCTTTTCTAGTGTGTTGGGGTATCCACAGGGTACTGTATTAGGAGAACTGGTTTCTGATGATGCCAAGTAACCTTGATTTCTATTGTTTATGTTCTTACCCTTGCCTCTTGCCATCTGGTTATCAGTGGTGTTGGTTGGTCTTGCTGTCTCTGACTGTGGCTTGTTCCTCCTGTGAGCCTGTATGTCTGTACTCCTGAGAGACCAGGTCTCTCCTGAAAGAATTTGGGTATGGAGAGCTGTGGCACAGAGTCAGCACACTGGGTCAGACAGAAACCAGAAGAATCCTGTCCCCAGCTGTTCCTAGGTTCCTTTGTACTGATGACTCTGGGCTGGTAGCTCTGGGCAGAAGTAGTGATCTTACCTGTGCTCAACGACTCGTCAGCACTCTTGGAATACCCACCACTTCCTGGCAGTATTTGGGTATGGAGCACTGTGGAACAGGATTAGCGAAGGGTGCAGCAAGAGTGGAAATCTTTCTGAGGTTGTTATGTATGTTGCTTCCTAGATCAAGACTGTAGTCCAACTCCCCAGCAATGGTCAGCAGCAGCTGTGAATGGAAGCCCAAGGATCTAGCAGTTGCCCAGTTCCACAAGGCAAGCAGGGGCAGAAAAGAACATTTTCCCTAATCTTACTGCATTTATACCATGTTCATTTGATACCACTGGGGGAAGGGGCTACTCTTTTCTGCAGGGGATAGATACATCAAAGGATCTGGGAGAAGGGGAGATAGTGGGAACTTAAAGAAGTAGAGAGGTAGAAGGCAATATCAGGATGTATTGTATGAGTGAAGAATAAATTTTTAAAAAAGAAAAAAAATAAGTTCTTTACCTTGAAAGCAGAATTCATGACCAATATATGAGACTATTTTGTGAAATCATACTTTATAAAAGAATCTTCACAATAGATTAATATGAAAAGCAGAATATAAATTAGTGTTCCCAAAAAATGCTTCGCTATTTTATTTCAAGTTCTTAAAATCTGTCCTTCTTTGCAATTTTCTCAACATTATTAACATATTAAATTACTCTGATGCATTTGTCAAAAATTGAAATATTACCTTCTACCAATAGATTATATTTTCTACATACTATTTGTACACCAAGAAAATGTTAACATTCAACATTCTTATTTTTATAGATCCTTTGAATGACCATACTGTTTTCATTTTACAAGTGCATTTTCCAAGTTAAAATTTGTATTTTAAACATATAGTTTCTTCCAATATTGATATAGCATTCACTGTAATTTTTAATTTACAACTATTTTCATGACTTTATGATGATAATAACATTTTCTTTTAGAGCATAGAAAAGAGAAAACACCTCTTCATTGTTTCTATGACATGTTTCAGAGTCAAATTTTAGAGAGAATGGGTTGTTAAAAGTAAAAAGCCACCTATGAGGCAACCACTGTGGTTGTTATACTTTGTAACATTTTACAAGGAGTTTTATTGAAAAGTTGTATAAAATCTACAAAATTGGTAGAAGAGATTTATCAGAGTCATGCTCCAAATTTCATGATGCGATCCTCACCTTGTGCTTTGCAGCCACACTATTCTTGCATTTGATAATAATAAATATCAAAATGAATATAAATTTAGGAAATCTATTTTCTTTTCCAATTTGCTACCTAAGGAGCAGAGTGTATTTTTTTTTTAAATCTCTCGCACATTTTCACAGAAAACTTGCTTTCTATGTTTTTCTGAGGCCTTTCTTTAGCCTGTATTGGAAAACATTGGTTCTTAACTTGTGGGTCAGAACCCCTCTTTGGGGGTTAAATGACACTTTCACAGAGGTTGCATATCAGATATTTAAATTATGATTTGTAACAGTAGCAAATGAATGGCTGTGAGCATCCACTTTTATATTTCTCAGAGCCTCTCAGGGGATAGCTATATCAGGCTCCTGTGAGCAAGCACATGTTGATATCCACAATAGTGTCTGGGTTTGGTGATTATATGTAGAATGGATCCTCAGGTGGAGCAGGTGGACTTAAGGATTGACATTCCTTCAGTCTGGACTCCACACTTTGTCTCTGTAACTCTTTCCATGGGTATTCTGATCTAAGAAGGATCAAGGTATCCACTCTTTATTTTTCCTTCTCCTTGAGTTTCATGTGGTTTGTGGATTGTATTTTGGGTATTTCCAGCTTCTGAGCTAATATCTACTTCTCAGTGAGTACATCCCATGTGTGTTCTTTTATAACTGGGTTACCTCACTCAGGATGATATCCTCCAGATCCATCCATTTGCCTAAGAATTTCGTAAATTCACTGTTTTTAATAGATGAGTAATACTCCATTGTGTAAATGTACCACATTTTCTGTATCCATTACTCTGTTAAGGGACATCTGGGTTCTTTCCAGCTTTGGGCTATTATAAATATGGCTGCTATGAACATAGTGGAGCCTGTGTCCTTATTATATTGGAGCATCTTCTGGTTATATGCCCAGGAGTGGTATAGCTGGGTCCTCAGGTAGAACTATGTCTAATTTTCTGAGGAATCGCCAACTGATTTCCAGAGTGGTTGTACCAGCTTACAATCCCACCAGTAATGAAGGAGGGTTCCTCTTTCTCTACAACCTCGCCAACATCTACTGACACCTGAGATTTTGATCTTAGCCATTCTGACTGGTGTGAGGTGGAATCTCAGAGTTATTTTGATTTGCATTTCCCTGATGACTAAGGATATTGAATATTTCTTTAGGTGCTTCTCAGCCATTGGATATTCCTCAGTTGAGAATTCTTTGTTTAGCTCTGTAACCCATTTTTAATAGGGTTATTTCTTTCTCTGGAGTCTAATTTCTTGGGTTCTTTGTATATATTGGATATTAGTCCTCTATCAGATATAGAATTTGTAAAGGTCTTTTCATAATTTGTTGGTTGCCTTTTTGTCAGATTTACAGTGTTTGTTGTCTTACAGAAGCTTTGCAATTGTATGAGGTATAATTTGTCAATTCTTGATCTTAGAGTAAGGTATTGGTGTTCTGTTCAGGAAAATTTCCCCTGTGCCCATGGAGGCTCTTCCTCACTTTCCTTTCTATTAGTTTCAGTGTATCTGGTTTTATGTGGAGGTCCTTGATCCACTTGGACTTGAGCTTTGTACAAGGAGATAAGAATGGATCGATTTGCATTCTTCTACATACTAAACTCAGTGAGCCAGCACCATTTGTTTAAAAGGCTGGTTGCTCCCCCCCCCCCCACTGGATGGTTTTAGCTCCATTGTCAAAGATCAAGTGATCATAGGTGTGTGGGTTCATTTCTGGGTCTTCAGTTCTATTCCATTGATCTTCCTGCCTGTCACTGTACCAATATCATGCAGTTTTTTTTTTTTTTTACCACAATTGTTCTGTAGTATAGCTTTAGGTCAGGGATGGTGATTCCACCAGAAGTTCTTTTATTGTTGCAAATAGTTTTCTCTATCCTAGGACTTTTGTTATTCCAGCTGAACTTGGAAATTGCTCTTTCTAACTGTGAAGAATTAAGCTGGAATTTTCATGGGGATTGCATTGAATCTGTAGATTGCTTTCAGCAAGATGGCTATTTTTACTGTTAACCTTGCCAACATGAGCATGGGAGATCTTTTCATCTTCTGAGATCTTTGATTTCTTTCTTCAGAGACTTGAAGCTCTTATCATACAGATCTTTCACTTGCTTACTTAGTGTCACACCAAGGTATTTAATATTATTTGTGACTATCGGGAAATGTGTTGTTTCCCTAATTTGCTTCTCAGCCTATTTATCCTTTGTGTAGAGGAAAGCTATAGATTTTTTTTGAGTTAATTTTATATGCAGCTACTTTGCTGAAGTTGTTTATCAGGTTTAGGAGTTCTCTGGTGGAATATTTGGGATCACTTAAGTATACTATCATATCATCTGCAAATAGTGATAATTTGACTTCTTCCTTTCCAATTTGTATCCATTTGATCTCCTTTTGTTGTTTAATTGCTCTGGATAGAACTTAAATACTATATTGAATAGATAGGGAGAGTGGGTAGCCTTGTCTAGTCCCTGATTTTAGTGGAATTGCTCCAAGTTTCTCTCCCTTTAGTTTGATGTTGGCTACTGATTTGCTGTATATTCCTTTTACTCTGTTTAGATATGGGCTTTTCAACTAAAATTTGGAAATTCTATTATTTCTAGCAGGTTTTTTTTTTTTTGGCGGGGAGGGTTGAGACAGGGTTTCTCTGTATAGCCCTGGCTGTCCTGGAACTCACGTTATAGACCAGGCTGGTCTCAAACTCAGAAATCTGCCTGACTCTGCCTCCCAAGTGCTGGGATTAAAGACATGAGCCACCACTGCTCAGACTAGTAGATCTTTAAAAGTCTGTGTCCTAGCTCTTCTATCTGGCTAGCTGGGGATATATGTATTTGTTTTTCACACATCATGGGCTTTCTTAGAGTCCCGAGTTCTGAATGCAAAGAATGGGAAACCCTCCAACATGTATTTGAAATGCAAGAAAACCCTGTTTCTGACAGACCATATCTCTCTGCTCTCTCAAGTTTTGCCATCTCATTAAGAGTAATGTTGAAGACACATGCAGTAAGCAATCAAAATGTGTTTTTTTCTTGTTAAGAGTTACATGTTTAGGAGGATTAAATACTTGCTTCAATTGAGGAACCTACTATTTTATCACTATAATTGAGAGAATGCAATGTTTCAGTGGGGTTTGTCATAATCATAACTCTGTAGCAGAGATGGTTATTCCAAAGTTAACTTTGAACATGACTTTAGTATTAACCAGATGTAGAACAAAATAGTGGCAAAAAATTCATAGGTTAATTCTGTTCAATAACATTTTCATTTGTTCTTCCTTGTGTATTTTTATTGAGGAACTGAGGGTATTGATATTAACAGATATTAATGAATAATAGTTGTTAAATCCTATTATTTTATGGTCGGTGGTGGTGGCATTTTTTGTGTAAGCATGTTTGTATGTATCTGCATGTGCACATGCCCATATGTGCGTGCACTTACACTTTTGGTCACACTGTTTCATTACAGTAACAGGAAACTGAAGCCAGTAACCTAACCATATATGGATACAGATAAGTCGTAGACTCCGGAAATCAGTTAATAATAATACAACATTTTAAGACATCAGTAATTATCAGATTTGCATTAGGGAGTCTTATGTGCTGTTAACAAGGATATAGACACTCCGATTGATTTTGTTGAAGTGCCTCAGATTTGGGCAAATAACACATGGCTTTATGAACTCTGAAAAATAGTTTTGTGTTGTTACATCATCTTTAGATCTCACAAATTCCAGGCTACTATTTTTGTTCATTTACACAATCAATTTTTTTTCTATTTCATATATACAACATATACTTTTAATCAAAGTAGTTTCTGTAACAAAATATTTAAATTAAAAATATGTTATTTTAATTTTACTCATATGCAGTAAAGCTAATAGAGTGACCACAATGATGAATAATAACAGCAATGATACCTAGTAAGTAGTATGCCAATTTTGATAGGAAAATCATATTAAAGAATTACTGTTTAAATACATTACCATTATCATTTGTTATTAACAAAAATGAATGTTGAGTAAGAAGTAAGTTTATATAAAATAAAATACTATGAACATTTATTGAAACCCTAGGAAATGCAATCATCAGTGGATTTTTCTATGTTTGTATAAATGTGTTTCAATAATGACAACAACAACAATAATACTACAAAAAGCTGATATAATAACTCAGCATGTAAAGTTTTCTCGAGAGGACTCAGGAGTCGCAAGGGAGTCCCAAGGCAGCAGGGACAGGATCCTCTCAGCTTCCAAGTGACAGAGGTGGATCAGTGACCCTCTCTGCCCCCTCCCTGCAAGTGGAGGGCCTGCATACAGGGAGTGCTTAACGCAGAGACACAGGAGAGATCCCCCATTTTCTCTCCAGTGACTTTCTAAGGCGGGATCAGCAGGGAGGCACAGGCCTCAGGAGTCGCAGGGGAGTCACAGGGCAGCAGAGACAGGACAAGCTCTAGTGAGAGACACCAAGAACATCTAACACTAGAGATCAAGAGATGGCTAAAGGCAAATGCAAGAATCATACCAACAGAAATCAAGACTGCTTGGCTTCATCAGAACCTAGTACTCCCACCACAGCAAGTCCTGGGTATCCCAAAACACCAGAAAAGCAAGATTTGGATCTAAAATCATATCTCACAATGCTGATAGAGGAACTTAAGAAGGACATGAATAACTCCCTTAAAGAAATACAGGAGAACACAGGTAAAGAGGTACAAGCTCTTAAAGAGGAAACAAAAAAAATCCCATAAAGAATTATAGGAGATCACAAGTAAACAAGTAGAAGCACTTAAAGAGCAAACTCAAAATTCCCTTAAGGAATTGCAGGAAAACACAAACAAACAGGTGAAGGAGTTGAATAAAACCATCCAGGACCTAAACATGGAAGTAGAAACAGTAAAGAAATCACAAAAAGAGACAACTCTGGAGTGAGAAATCTTAGGAAAGGAGTCAGGAAACATAGATGCAAGCATCACCAACAGAATAGAAGAGATAGAAGAGAGAATCTCAGGGGCAGAAGATAACATAGACAACATTGACACAACAGTCAAAGAAAATGCAAAATGCAAAAAGACCCTAACCCAAAACATCCAGGAAATCCAGGACACAATGAGAAGACCAAACCTAAGGATAATAGGTATAGAAGACAGTGAGGACCTCCAACTTAAAGGGCCAGTAAATATCTTCAACAAAATTATAGAAGAAAACTTCCCTAACCTAAAGAAAGAGATGCCCATGAACATACAAGAAGCCTATAGAACTCAAAATAGACTGGACCAGAAAAGAAATTCCTCCAGCCATATATTAGTCAAAACAAAAAATGCACAAAAGAAAGAAAAAATACTAAAAGCAGTAAGAGAAAAAGGTCAAGTAACATATAAAGGCAGGCCTATCAGAATTACACCAGACTTCTCACCAGAGACTATGAAATCTAGAAGATCTTGGGCAGATATCATACAGACCCTAAGAGAACACAAATGCCAGCCCAGACTCCTATACTCAGCAAAACTCTCAATCACTATAGATGGACAAACCAAAGTATTCCATGACAAAACCAAATTCATACAATATATTTCCATAAATGCAGACCTTCAAAGGATAATAAATGGAAAACTCCAACACAAGGAAGGGAACTACATCTCTGAAAAAGCAAAAATGTAATCTTCCAACAAAACTAAAAGAAGATAGCCACATGAACGGAATTCCAACTCTAACAACAAAAATAACAGGAAGCAACAAGTACTATTCCTTAATATCTATTAATATCAATGGAATCAATTCTCCAATAAAAAGACATAAACTATCAGATTGGGTACGTAAACAGGACCCAACATTTTGCTGCATACAGAAAACCCACCTCAGTGACAAAGACAGACACTACCTAAGAATAAAAGGCTGGAAAACAATTCTCCAAGCCAGTGGTCCCAAGAAAAAAGCTGGAGTAGCGAATCTAATATCAAATAAAATCGACTTTCACCATAAAGTGATCAAAAAAGATAAGGAGGGACACTTCATATTCATCAAAGGTATGATCTACCATGATGAACTCTCAGTTCTGAACCTCTATGCTCCAAATGCAAGGGCATCTACATTCATAAAAGAAACTTTACTAAAGCTCAAAGCACACATTACAACGCACATAGTAGTAGTGGGAGATTTCAACACCCCACTCTCTGCAATAGACAGATCATGGAAACAGAAACAAAACAAGGACACAGTGAGACTAACAGAAGTTATGAAATAGACGGGTTTAACAGATATTTATAGAACATTTTGTCCTAAAATAAAAGAATATACCTTCTTCTCAACACCTCATGGAACCTTCTCCAAAATTGACTATATAATTGGTCAGAAGTCAGGCCTCCACAGATACAAGAAGATTGAAATAATTCCTTGTATCCTATCAAATCACCATGGACTCAGGCTGCTCCTCAATAACAACATAAACAATTAGAAAGCCCACATATACGTGGAAGCTTAACAACACTCTATTCAATGATAACTTAGTCAAGGAAGAAATAAAGAAAGAAATTAAAGACTTTCTAGAGCTTAATGAAAATGAAGCCACAACATACCCAAACTTATGGGACACAATGAAAGCAGTCCTAAGAGGAAAACTCATAGCTTTAAGTGCCTCCAAAAAGAAACTGGAGAGATCATACACCAGCAATTTGACAGTACACCCTGAAGGCGCTAGAACAAAAAGAAGCAAATTCACCCAAGAAGAGTCAAAGGCAGGAAATAATCAAACTCAGGGTTGAAATTGACCAAATAGAAACAAAAAGAACTATAGAAAGAATCAACCAAACCAGGAACTTGTTCTTTGAGAAAGTCAAAAAATGGATAAACCCTTAGCTAGATTCACTAGAGGGCACAGAGATAGTTTCCTAATTAACAAGATCAGAAATGAAAAGGGAGACATAACAACAGACACTGAGGAAATCCAAAATATCATGAGATCCTACTACAAAAGCCTATACTCAACAAAACTGGAAAACCTGGATGAAATGGACAGATACTAGGTACCAAAGTTAAATCAAGATCAGATCAACAATCTAAACAGTCCCACATCTGCTCATGAAATAGAAACAGTCATTAATAGTATCCCAACTAAAAAAAGCCCAGAACCAGATGAGTTTAGTGCAGAGTTTTATCAAACATTCAAAGAAGACCTAATACCAATACTCCTCAAACTATTCAACAAAATAGAAACTGAAGGTACTCTACCCAATTTGTTCTATGAAGCCACAATTACTCTTATACCTAAACCTCACAAAGACCTAATAAAGAAAGAAAACTTCAGACCAATTTCCCTTATGAATATCGATGCAAAAATACTCTATAAAATTCTTGCAAACCAAATCAAAGAACACATCAAAATGATCATCCACCATGATCAAATGGGCTTCATCCCAGGGATGCAGGGATGGTTCAATATATGGAAATCCATCAACATAATTCACTACATAAACAAACTCAAAGAAAAAAACCATATGATCATCTCACTAGATGCTGAGAAAGCATTTGACAAAATCCAACATCCCTCCATGATTAAAGTCTTGGAAAGATCAGGAATTCAAGACCCATACTTGAACATAGTAAAAGCAATATACAGAAAGCCAGTAGCCAACATCAAACTAAATGGAGAGAAACTTGAAGCAATCCCACTAAAATCAGTGACTAGACAAGGCTGCCCACTCTCTCCCTACCTATTCAATATTGTACTTGAACTCCTAGCCAGAGCAATTAGGCAAAAAAAGGAGATCAAATGGATACAAATTAGAAAGGAAGAAGTCAAATTATCACTATTTGCTGATGATAGGATAGTATAATTAAGTGACCCCAAAAATTCCACCAGAGAGCTCCTAAACAACTTCAGCAAAGTAGCTGGATATAAAATTAACTCAAGCAAATCAGAGGCCTTCCTCTACACAAAGGATAAACAGGCAGAGAATGAAATTAGGGAAACAACACCCTTCACAATAGTTACAAATAATATAAAATACCTTGGTGTAACTCTTACTAAGCAAGTAAAAAATCTGTTTGACAAAAACTTCAAGTCTCTGAAGAAGGAAATTAAAGAAGATCTCACAAGATAGATGGAAAGATCTCCCAAGTTCATGGATTGGAAGGATTAATATAGTAAAAATGGCCATCTTACTGAAGGCAATCTATAGATTCAATGCAATTCCCATCAAAATTCCAACTCAATTCTTCACAGACTTAGAAAGAGCAATTTGCAAATTCATCTGGAACAATAAAAGACCCAGGATAGCCTAAACTATTCTCAACAATAAAGGAACCTCTGTTGGAATCACAATCCCGGACCTTAAGCTGTACTACAGAGCAATTGTGATAAAAACTGCATGGTATTGGTACAGTGACAGGCAGGTAGATCAATGGAACAGAATTGAAGACCCAGAAATGAACCCATGCACCTATGATCACTTGATCTTTGACAAAAGAGCTAAAACCATACAGTAGAAAAAAGACAGCATTTTCAACAGATGGTACTGGGTCAACTGGCAGTCAACATGTAGAAAAATGCAAATCAATCCATTCTTATCTCCTTATACAAAGCTCAAGTCCAAATGGATCAGGGACCTCCACATCAAACCAGATACATTGAAACTAATAGAAAAGAAAATGGGGAAAAACCTGGAGCAAATAGGCACAGGGAAAATTTTCCTGAAGAGAAGTCCAATAGCTTCTGCTCTAAGATCAAGAATTGACAAATGAGACCTCATAAAGTTCCAAAGCTTCTATAAGGCAAAAGACACTGTCAATAGGACAAAACAGCAATCAACAAATTGGGAACAGATCTTTACCAACCCTATATCTGATACAGGGCTAATATCCAATGTATGCAAAGAACTCAAGAAGTTGGACTCTAGAGAACCAAATAACCCTATTAAAAAATGAGGTACAGAGCTAAACAAAGAATTCTCAACTGATGAACACCAAATGGCTGAGAAGCACCTAAGGAAATGTTCAACATCCTTAGTCATCAGGGAAATGCAAATCAAAACAACTCTGAGATTCCACCTCACACCAGTCAGATTGGCTAGGATAAAAGACTCAGGTGACAGCAGATGCTGGAGAGGTTGTGAAGAAAGAGAAACACTACTTCATTGCTGGTAGGATTGCAAACTGGTACAACCACTCTGGAAATAAGTGTGGCGATTCTTCTGGAAATTGGACATAGTTCTACTGAAGGACCCGGCTATACCACTCCTGGGCATATTCCCTAAATATGCTCCAACATGTAATGAGGACATATGCTCCACCATGTTCATAGCAGCCTTATTTATAATAGCCAGAAACTGGAAACAACCCAGATGTCCCCCAACAGAGGAATGGATACAGAAATTGTGATACAGCTACAAAATGGAGTACTACTCAGTTATTAAAAACAATGAATTTATGAAATTCTTAGGGAAATTGGTGGATCTGGAGAATGTCATCCTGAGTGAGGTAATCAAATCACAAAAGAACACACATGGTATGTACTATCTGATAAGTGGTTATTAGCCCAGAATTTGGAATACAAGAAGAACAACTCACAAACCACAAGAAACTCAAGAAAATGGCAGACCAAAAGGTGGACATTTCATTCCTTCTTAAAAGGGGAACCAAATACTCACAAAAGGAGTTGCAGAGATTAACTATGGAGCAGAGACTGAAGGAAGGACTAGCCAGACTAAATATAGCTATCTCCTGAGAGGCTCTGACAATACCTGACTAGTACAGATATAGAGGCCACAGCCATTCATTGAACTGAGTACACAGTCAGCAATGGAGGAGTTAGAGAAAGGAAAGGACTTATGGAACTGAAGGGTTTACAGCCCCTTAGGACGAACAACAATATGAACTAACTAGCACCCTCAGAGCTTCCAGGGACTCAACCACCAACCAAGGACTATACATGGTGAAAGTGATTGTTCTGGCAGCATGCGTATAGTAGAGGATTGCAAATTCAATCATTAAAAGAAGGAGAGGGCCTCAGCCCTATGAAGGTTCTGTGCCCTAGAGTAGAGGAATGCCAGGGCCAGGAAGTGGGAGAGGGTGGGGTTCCAGGCATGGGGAGGGAGGAGGCAACAGGGGATTGTTCTTGTTTTTATTTGTTTGTTTGTTTGTTTGGAGGGGAAATTGAGAAAGGAGAAATTTACATGTAAATAAAGAAAATACCTAATTAAAAAAAAAAGATACTTGAATATTTCTGAAACTCTTGTACCATTGTAGTGACTGTCTTTGTGGACCATCATGATTCTGTCATTTAAAAAGTCTGTATAAAGGCCTCTGCTTTCACTGAAAAAAAAAAGTTTTCCCAAAGCCTGAAGTCTTGATTTTCATCCCAAGAATTCACATAATAAAAGAAAAGAACCAACTCACTTGATTTCTGACCTCCATGCATTTGAATACACATGCACACACACACACAAACACACACACACACACACACACACACACACACACCACCACCACCACCACCATCACCACCACCACCACCACTACTACCACAACTACCACAACCAGACCAAAATAAACAAATCTAATGAAAACAAAGTCTAAAATGAAAACAATAGCATTTTCTTCCAGTTTTAATTTTGAAATTTGCTATGGGAGAAGAAAAGTGTATTTACTTTTCACTTTTACGTAGTTAGTTTCTTCTTAAAGTTACACAAAACTCATTTTGATAATAATTTCCATTGTAATTTAAACACGCCAAAGTTCTTCACTAAAGGAAGCATGTTACAAATGTAATAAAATTACCATGTATTCTGAATATTTAAATTTCACCTACTCTAACTTTCTCAAAGCAGGACACAGCTGTGTTTCTATTAATCATTCATTAAGTGCCCAATGATTCCTGTGCTGGTGACAACAGGAACACCTACAGGGTACGTGTTTGAAGTTTAGGCTTTCCTGATTTAGCTTCTGTGTGTCCAAGTCCTGTAGGAAGTCATAACTACCCAAATGTTGATACATTCTTTTAACTTCTACTTCATTAAAGTATTGATATATTGTAAAAGATAGCTCTTTTGAGTTTAAGACTTATATAAAGAATACTTGATTTACTGATGTTATATCAAAAATAAATTATGAACTCTCATTCCTAAAATAAGAGCTCTGGAATAAATGATCCTTCAAACTCACACAAATAAGGTTAATTTTTAATGTTGTAAAATAGTTATGGAGAAATGATGTAGAACGGACACTGGAACAGGAGAATCAAATGAGGAGAGAAGAGGGTAAGTAAAGTAATAGGGGTACACAGCAACAGCTAAGGAAAATTAAAGGAGCCTTATGGAATCCTAATGCAGTAAATGTCCCAGATAGACATCACTTATCATCAAAGAAATCCACCAGTTCCAATAATGGGTTATATTTACTAAGGTTGCTAGCTAAAGATGCTCCATAGTAACCCCAAATATCACAAGCTATTGCTGTGGCTTTTACTTGCTCTCTATAAATTGACAGTAAATGCTATTCCTGATGACAAAACTTACACAACTCAATGATCGTGGAAAAGTACATCTGGTGATTACCTAGATCATTCACTCTTATGGACTAGTGTTCATGGACTTGGGAGGTACTCGACACATTACCAAAGGAGAAATGTAAACACCAACTCATCTCTCAGCCTTTTCATCTACAATGATGATTAGTGTATAAGATATCCTGGTTCAATAATGCCACAGTGCTCATGGGAGTAACCAACCAATATGGGATTGTATTTAAGTCCTATTAAGTTTTATGAAGTAGAAACTATGTTCTGCACTCTGTTGGCCAAGAAATAGAAGCTACATAACTCAGGGACCTAAAGGAAAACCAAATGCTACCATTCTGCTAAAGAAATGCAGCAATAAAATGACCCTTCATCCAGCCCCCATGTAGATGATGATGATGATGATGATGGTGATGATGATGATGATGATGATGATGATGATGATGATGATGATGATGATGAT
>JADRCD010169232.1:4666-16160 GCA_019843815.1 Montemys delectorum | reverse complement strand
GTAGCAAAGGGTATAAGAAAGAACCCACAAAGTAGCCAAACCAGCTATGCTGTGGTGAAGATTCAGGCTGTGCCCTTTGGAGCATCATGGCAGGAAGCTGGCAGGATGCTGGATGTCCTCCGACACATGAGAGGAAGCGGAAGCAGTGGGAACTGCTGTGGTGGCAGCAGGCTACCTGCCCACATCCTGTTGGGAGGCCACCTCAGGTCTGTCATGGAGCCAGCTGGTGTTGGAGAGGGTAGGAACATTTTAATTACTCAGGTTACAGGGGAAGGGGGGACAGGAGTGAGGAAGGAATACAGGCAAAATCTAAGATGAAATTTGCAATAATATGTTTATAAATTTGGACTGTTCTTTCCTGTCTAAAGACAGGATATGAATGAATCAACATGGTACCTAGGAAGCACCCATGTTCTTGGGTCTGTCATCTGAATGGGACAGAGTTATTCGAATATCAGACACAGTACTTATTAGCTGAAAAGCCCTGGCTCTCTCCGGGGCTATGGTTTTGGTGGAATTCTGAGGTCATAGAACATTCCAGAAGGCTGCTCTGATGCCTCTCTCAAGTTCCTCCTTGTCTCTTTGGAGTCTGAAAATATCAAAACCCAAGACTATGCTTTTCCCACAGAATTCTATTCCTATTCTTTGTCAGAACTGTAGCTTGTCGTGATGTTGGACCAACTTGTGAACCAGTTAAGGAAGGCTTACAGCAGGCAGGGTGGGTCTTCCATTGCGTCCTTCTACTGTGTGGCATCTTCCCTACAGTCTTGAGTAGATGTCAAACCCTGGCTTCACTTTATTTGCTGCTCTTCTAGGATCTACAGATTCTGTTCCCAGTTCCTGGCTGCCCCAGCTGAACTGCCTAAGACCCAGGGCAGGCTGGTTCCGAATGGTCCCTACTGTTACACATGTTCCCAAAGGAGGGGCAGACAGTCACTCCTTCTCTCTCTCTTTGAACTGTCAAATGGCTGCAGTTTCAGCATCTTTCTGTCAGACAGATGTGACTCCCACAAAGACCTTTGTTCTCTAACTAGTTACTCAATCACCGAACAGATACTCTGTTTCCAACATGTGTCAAGCAGTGACCTGCCTTGTCAAACTTACCCTGTGGGAAGAAAGACAGTAATGGGATAATCTCAGAAGGTGTAGGCTTGTAAGCAGAGGGGAAGTAACCTAGAAGAACAGACAGAAGTGAACGTAACAGAGTGTGAGGATCTGAGCAGGCTTCTAGGAGCAAGGGATGTTTGAACCAAGGACAGAAGGAACCTGAGACCCTCAGAGAAGGGAGGATGAGTGCTGAGGAAGTTGATTTGATAGGGGGATGTCCTATACAAATACCCTTTCCCTAGTGGTTTTCCATCTGGATGCACAATGGAAACATCTTAAAAGCTTTTAAAATTATGGATAGCCAAGGGCTGGGAGTATGGCTGAGTGGTAGAGTGCTAAACCAAGCATATGCAAAGGCCCTGGGTTCCACAAATAACACTGATAACAAATCTACAGATGTCTGGGGTCTGTATGGAATCAGTTTGGGTATGACTTAAGCATCAAGACCCTTAAAGCCAAGGTGAAGAGTCTGGATATGATGGCTTAGGCCTGTGATTCCAGTACTTGAGAGACAGACAGGAGAATTACCACCAGTTGGAGACCAGCTTGGGCTATATAGCAAGTTCGTAGCCAGTCTGGGCTACTGAGTGAGACTGTTTCAGGAGAACACTGTATAAAAAAGAAAGAAAGAAAGAAAGAAAGAAAGAAAGAAAGAAAGAAAGAAAAGAAGGAAGGAAGGAAGAAAATCAAGGCAAAACTGGGTACAGTGATACATGACTGAAATTCCATCCACTTTGCTTAAATTCAAGAAGGGAGGAAGATTGCTTAAATCAAAAAGTTCAAGACCAGGCTAGGCAATTTAGTCAGACTTCATATCAAAAACTAAATGATGATTATAGGTCAAAGTGAAGCCAAGTGGTGGCGCACTCCTTTAATTCCAGCAATTGGGACTCGTCTTTGAGTTCAAGGCCAGCCTGGTCTGCAAAGTGAGTTCCAGGACAGTCAGGGCTACACAGAGAACCCCTGTTTTGGGGCAGGGGATGGGAGTGGGGCAGTTAACATCAGAACTACAGACCAGGACATTGCTACAGAGTGAATTTCCTAACCTCACTCTTCCAGGATGTTATCTTGACTTTTTTTTAGTACCTGGATGAAGACGGAGTTGGGGTAGAAAATGTTCTATTTTCTTCCAGGAGAAATAAAAGAAATACACACTCAGAAATTCCTCTGTAAATATATAAGAAACTTAAAAGACAGTGTCGGTTGGACTGTCAAGATGGCTTAATGGGCAAAGGCACTTGTTGCCACACCTGATGGCCTGAGTTCCATCTACAGGTCCTGTATGATGGGAAGAGAGACCTAACTCCCAAAGCTCTTCCTCTGACCTCCATCTATGTACCCTGGTGTGTATAACTTCTCTTCCCCAAATAAATACCAGTTATTTTTTAAAAATACAATAAACATTTTCCATCTACTGCATTTCCGTCTACAAGATGAGCTTTTTAATAATGGTCACAAATAAGACGTGTACTCCAACAAGGAAATCTAGAGCTAATCAGCAGATGATCTATTAGCTTGGTTCAGACTCTAGGTGCCACTCTCAGGGCTGGAGGGCTGGCAAACCCCTCATCTTTCTTACAGGTTGTTACTTAGTGGTCAAACTAAGGCTGCTATAGGATCCTATAGTTGTCTGTCTTCCAGGCAGGATTGAGGGGGAGGCCCCATTCCTCGCTGATTGGTTCTCCCTTATACCGCCACATTTTGGCTGGAAGCCTCTCCCTCTGCTTCCACTCCTTCGAGCTCTCAACTTCTCTTCCTTACACAGGTTGCTCCTATCACCTGACCTGCTTGGCTCTAGTTACACAACAGTCTGTTGCTTCCTAGGACAACTTGTAATGGGACTCAAAGGGGAAAGAGGATCTCCAGGGCCTCCAGGAAGATGCCTTTGCGGACCCCCTGTGAATGTGAATAACCCCTCCTACGGGGACTCCATGTATGGGCGTGGCTCCCCTCGAGTTCCAGCGGTAAGGCTCTTCAGGGCGTGATCTGAGTGGGTGCCGCGGATGCTCTCAACCTGATCCTGGGCCTTCGTGGTGTACTTTGGGAAAATTCACTTTCCTTTGTTAAAATGGCTACCCACTCATTATGGGAAATTACAAAGTCAAAGGGAAACGAGCAAACTGTTACTTTGGATGTGAAGTCATTAAGGGACATTTTCCACACTCTTTACTTTCAAGCCTAACTTTGATTATATTGAGATTATATTGTCTGAAAGAGTTGTGCTTGGCTTGAGGATGGAGCTCAGTGATTGAGTGCTTGCTCATGTGCTGAGTTCAACACACAGTACTAGATGTAATTCTCATCACTGTGTATGATCACTGTTAGAGTCATCTCCAGACAAATTACTTACCTAAGTCTGTCCCATCATCTTCTAAGCCTTGGAGGCCTGATTTTAAAAACATTTAAATATGTTAAATCAAGGCGGATAGCTGTAGTTCAAATTCAGACATTCTGAACTGGCTTAACATTCCTCCCTGAGAAGCAGAGAGTCAGTTCCTCTGGCTTTCCCCGTCCTGCAGGGAAGTTTTTCTGGACCCTGACCACTATGTTCTCTGGCAGATTTTTGTGGTCAACAACCAGGAGGAGCTTGAGAAGCTGAACACTCAGAATGCCATTGCCTTTCGAAGAGACCAGCGATCTTTGTACTTCAAAGATAGCCTTGGCTGGCTCCCCATCCAGGTACTCTGAGGCTGGACCCTTGGGCTGTGATCCCCTTGTCCTTAGCCAGGAGAGAGGCGCTCCTACTAGTAGGGGAGAAAGCTAGGGAATTGAAGCTGGACAGAGCTTCTGCTGTGTGTCTGTAGGAGAGAGCCAAACATCTTCGCTCCTCCTTCATCTTCTTAGCAGCCCTCCACAGCCCCATGCCCAAACAGAAGCTCATCCTGAGCCAGAATTCCCTTTGGGAAAGATGATCTCTCTCACACCCCCCCCCCTCCAGAGGAAGATGAGGGACTCTCCTAGACCCAGAACATCTGCTTCAGGGCAGAGACTCCTACCTCATGGCTGCCTAGATATGCCACCATCGTTAATGTTTTTGTGTTCCTTTGGCCAGCTCACCCCTTTCTACCCTGTGGGTTACACTGTAAAGCAGCATGGCACCTGTGGGGACGGGGTCCTGCAGCCCGGGGAGGAGTGTGACGATGGGAATCCCGATGTGAGTGACAGCTGCATTGGTGAGTGGGGCCCAGCCTGGGAGGCCTGGCCAGAAGGGTAGGGGCAGGTGGTGGTGGAGGGGAATCAGCCCATAAGCCCTGGCTACTAGCTGTGATAGTTTTAGGCAAAGGCAAGGGACAATATACCTAGGAGCATGTCAACAGGAGAGGTATCCAGGGTCATGTCTCCAGAGAGGCCTTCCTTGCCCTTGGTCCTCTTTCTCCAAGCCTGACTTCTCGACAAACCCATAATGCAAGCTCAGGAGGAGAAAGTAATAGCCCCCACTTTGGACACTAGGGAGAAAGGCAGAAAGAGAAGCCAAGGCTGTATTGGAGCGCCTTTTCTAATGGACACTAGGTGCAAGCCCTGTCAGCTGTCAGTGGGTGGGCCAATACTGCCTCCAGGCTCTGGGATAGTGCTAAGACCTGGCTCTGGAGGATTTGCCATGATTTGGGGGTTTTGCTGTTTTGTTTTGTTTCATGTTGTGTTGTTGTGTGGTGTGTTTTTTACATAAGGGCAGGAGGTGAGATGGAAGTAGTTTTCAGAGTCAGGACCGGGTTCAACAGCTGGCTCTGGTGGCTACCCAGCTCATCAAGGAGGTAGGGGGCCATTTCCAGCTGAGCCTGGCTCCCTTGACTGTAAGAGAGGTTTTATATAACAGTGCTTAGTGTCTTCAGAGATCCCTCCAGTTGATGTATAAAGAGGTTGTCTGGAGGTGGCTTGGGGTCAGTGCGTCCATTCATGACTTGGTTTGCTGAGGTCAGAACTGGAACTGTGTGGACACCATTGCTGCCCTTGATTTCTAGGAGCTCAGGAGACAGAGGGCAGACACTGAGAGGAAGATCCAACCAGGGCAGGGTTGAAAGGCAGGGGGAGATTGTTACTCTGGGTGTAGCTGCACCAGACCTCTGACAACTTTTGGATGACCATTATGGGGCACTGGCTTTTCTCAGGATCCCTTCCACGGGAGCCACCATAATCAAAAGAAAGTAGTGGGGTCTCCTTGCCCTTTAAAAAATGGTGGGTCAGGCATTGTAGCACATTACCTATAATCCCAGCATTTAGAAATCAAAGGCCAGTGTGGACAACATAACTAGACCTTGTGTAGTAGGTATGTGGGTGAGTCGGCAGGTGGATAGATGGGTGGATGGGTGGATGGATGGGTAGATAGGTGGGTGGATGGGTGGGTGGATAAATGAATGGATGGATGGGTGGGTGGATAAATGGATGGGTGGGTGGGTGGTTGGATGGGTGGGTGTATGAGTGGGTGTGAGAGTGGGTTTTCCTTGTAGGAAAACAAAGGTCTTTTTGGAGGTTGCATGGTCCCTCAGGAGCCCACCCAGGCCAAGCCTAGTGGTAGCTTGCTTCCCCAGAGCTCTGTGCTGACAGAGGCTTTCCCACGCTCTCTCACTGGGGTCTGCTGTTCCTGTCTCTTAAGCCTTGCCTTACCTCACCAATGCGCTACAGTGTTTCTGAGAAGGGGAGGCAGTGCTACCGTCTTAGTTTCACAGGTGACATGAAGGTTCGTGTCCCTGATAGGCTTGTTATACAGAACCTTCATCTTAGCGTTCTTACTTCAGGGTATGTCAGTGTGACTCGTGGTCTTGGGTGAGTCTGAGGCCTTATGGAAGTTGGTTCTGAAGTGGGTGCAATGCTCTTGGGACTCCTCTGGGCCACACTGTCCCCACTATGTAGGCAAGCCTGTCCCATCCTACCCCTTCTCAGAACTATACTTTTTGTCCCTCTAGACTGTCATCGGGCCTACTGTGGAGATGGTTACCGGCACCAGGGCGTAGAGGACTGTGACGGCTCTGATTTTGGCTACCTGACGTGCGAGACCTATCTCCCTGGGTAGGGAGGCCTCCTGCACTCTTACAGTAGCTTCCCTCCCTGATTTCCTTCACAGATTTTCTTCAAGGACCCTTTGTGTTCCTGGTTCTTTGTAAACCCTCAGGTAGGGCAGAGTCTCCCCTAGTTACCACAGTGCACGAGAGGCCTCGGTCAGGCAGTCTGGCCATCGGTGGCATGCTGGGCCAGGCCAGAGCAGCAGCCTTCAGGTCTGCTGGCCACAGTGGTGACTGGGTTGTGGCCTGGGAGGATGAGGCGAGATGGCAGCAAACAGCATCTGTCCATCCAGCCGAATTCTGAGAGCATGCTACCCACCTCCACAAATCTAGATAAGATCAGGCCAGAATTAATATGGAACTTTGAGGTCTTAAGATATAGCTCAGAAAATCTGGGCAGTGGTGGTACACACCTTTGAACCCAGAACTTAGGAGGCAGAGGCAGGCAGATCTCCAAGTTTTAGGACTACACAGAGAAACCCCTGCCTAAAAAAACAAAACAAACAAAAATAAAAAAACTAAACCAACCAAACAAGCAAAAAAAGATATAGCTCAGTAAGCCAAGGTTCCATACTAGGAAAAAGGAGGCCAGCAAGAAGGCTCAGTGGGTAGAGGCACTTGCAGTGCAAGCCTGGTAACCTGAGTTCAATCCTCAGAGCCTATGTATATGGAAGGCGAGAGCTGGCTATACAAAGTTGACCAACTTCTGTATTAGAGTTCTCTAGAGTCACAGAACTTATGGGTAGTCTCTATGTGGTAAAGGAATTTGTTGATGACTTACAGTCTGTAGTCCAACTCCCAACAATGGTCAGCAGGAGCTGTGAATGGAAGTCCAAGGATCTAGCAGTTGCTCAGTCCCACAAGGCAAGCAAGCAAAGATGGAAGGCGAGATCTGACTCCACAAAGTTGACCTCTGACCTGCACATGTACACCATAGCACACTCCTACCCACCCCTCCTCTCTCTCTCTCTCTCTCTCTCTCTCTCTCTCTCTCTCTCACACACACACACACACACACACCACATACATACATATAAACTCTGTGAGAGACAGACAGAGAAAGACACATACACATAATTTTTAAAAAGGAAAAGGAAAAATATCTAATCTTGCCAGTTCGTGGTCCCTCCAAGAAACTCTCCCCTTCAAGGACCCTTCTAGCTGTCTCAGAGAATGCCCAGTGAGTGATCAAATGTGTTAGTGTCCTAACTTCCACAATGGTGTCTTCCATGCTACCTAAAGACCCCAGCTCCCAGCCCAGAACGTAACCTTCCAGTCAAAAGGGCTCTAGATGACACTGTACTCACCTGAGCTCAACAGAATTAGCTGTATGGTGCTCTAGGGGTCCACATACCTGCTGACTGTCAAAGTAACTTTTATTCGCCTGAGGTAATTGTCCTCTGTCTGCTAACCTAGGCCTAGTCCTGGAAGCTTCTAGCCTCTGTACAGTCTACTCGAGGCCTAGAATGTTTTTCATCCTCTGAGATTTGCTGCTGAATAAGCTCACCCTTTCTTGCTCTTTCTGAACTCTGCCTGGCTGCTCAACTCAGCTATTCTGGTGCAAAACTTCTCTCTCAGCCTCTCCTGAATTTCTCTGCTTGGCCTCCCATTAAGTCTAGCAATCTGTTGTGATCTTCTGGCTCCTCCTCATCCTCTGGCTCATTCGGTCCTCACCAGTGTCTAGCTTGCTCTCTCTTCACCCTATCTCCGTAAAACTCTCCTGGTAAATCGGCCTTCTTCCTTTCTCTTTCTGTCTGCACTGCTCTCTTAAGTAGCTTCCCTTGCCTCTCTGTTTTCATGAGAGTTGGGTGTATCCTATCACTGACTGTCAAATCTTTCTCTGATTTGTAATTTTGTCTGCCCATCAATTAGAGATCATTTTCAAAATGGGTGCTTCCTTCCACAAACTAACTTTATAAACCTTCATTATTTGGAATTAAATGTGTGTACTAAGGGCATGTCTATATTTCAGCCAGGGGGACTAAAGGTGTGTGCTAAGGGCGGAGCCACACCACAACTAGAAACAAGTTTTTCCAGTAAACAACACAATCTTAGGGGTTCACTGTGTGATCAAATATCCTGCAGCAGCTGAACTTTTAGCTCTCTTAGTCTCTCATGAGTCCAATATCCTCAGCTTTAGTTTTTATCATTTACCTTCTGGTAGGCCTTCAGCAGGCCAGGCAGTAGACATCACCTTTCCCACAGTTACCTCTGTCTTGTCCAGTATGCTCAGGCAGGATCCCAGTGTGTGTGTGTGTGTGTGTGTGTGTGTGTGTGTGTGTGTGTGTGTGCTGCCTGAACTAAGGAAGGCTCCTCCCAGCCGCCTACCAGATCTACCCAGACTGAGCTGTTTAATGACTCCATAGAGTCCTGTTGTGTCCTCTGACACTAAGCTAAGGGCTGAATGGAGCCTGGGGCTTATTCACTCTCTCACCAGAGCTGTTACTTTAATCTCTAGAAACCTACAAGAGACAGTTGTAAATGTATGTGGGTAAAACACCGTTTAAGGATTATCATTTGGATTTGCAGATGTGTAGACTTCACTGTCCAACATGGTAGCCCCTATTCCATGTAGCTATTCAATTTTAAAATCATTAGAATTTTTAAATTCAATTCTTCAGTCACACTAGCCAGAGTTCAAGAGCTCACAAGCTGTACCAGGACGATGCTGTCCCTTGGGCACAAATAAAGGACATTTGCATTAGTAGAGAGTGATCTCATAAGCAGCATGGGACACCCTTAGACCTTGAGAAGGGGGTGAGTGTCTCCTAGAGGATGTGTTAACATCGGGGCTAATCAGTCCTCCCACCTTAGTCCCTCTGCTAGAGCTTAAGGTGGAAAACTCCAGAGATCTACAGCTCAAATAGCAAAGACTTCCTAGATTTTGACCCTCGTGAGGGTTGTGGTAGGCCAATGCAGTTGGATCACTTTTTAGAGTGTGCTTTTCCCTGCCCACTATGCTGTCTGCTACCCCTGCCCTGAGCAGTATCTTTGCTTCCTGCAGATCATACGGAGACCTTCGGTGCACCCAGTACTGCTCCATCGACTCCACACCCTGCCGCTACTTCACGTGAGAAGCTGCAGGAACAGGTGGGCTGCAGCCCATGGAACCGGTGGCTGTTTCTCTACCCTTCACATCAAGCTGGCCTTGCCCTCTCCTGGGACAGTACCTGTTGACCTCCGTGTGACAAAACAAGGATATATTCTTGCTGCTACGACATGCTTTTGACTCAGTATGACTGGAAGAGTTTTGGACCACTGAACCCTGTCTTAATTAAAAGAACCAGAAACCTTCTGTATGCCCACCCTGGAAACTGTTCCCCCTCCCACAATCTGGCTAAACAGCTGGCTGTAATGCCTGATCTCTTCTGGAAAGATACTGGCTCAGGCCGTGGATTTGGCTTAGCACTGTTAAGCATACAGGTGTCTGCAGGCCTGGTGTGGTTTGTTCTGGTCTCATCCAGGTTTTAGGGGTGCTCCTGCACAGGCTTCTGCACCTCCAAGCACAGCTGTTCTGACCCAGGGCAGCCAACTATTGGGTCTTTCAAGATTTAAGAACCACAAAACAGAGGCAAGCATATTCTCTCGGTGCAGCTCCCAGCTTCAGACCTGCTGAGGGACCCTTCCACTGGCCAGAGCCTGGGTCAGTTTCATGTTGATCAGTCAGAAGGACTGAGAAAGCCACAATGTCCAAGCTTACTCCCAGGAAGAGTACGAAGACTCAACTGAGTCACCTGCGTGTGACCCCTACCAGAACAGAAACCTTCCTCCTCTTGAAGTTCTCTGACGGCACCATCTTGACCTTGTGGTTCTCTCTGCATCTTGACCTGTGTCTTGACAGTGCCCTCCATAACTGTGTCCTGTGTGGGAGACTCTCCCCACGAGCCTTCATCAGGGCATGTGCTGATGTTTCCTCATGCTGGCTTCCCTGGTTTGGGACTCCATGGCCAAGTCCTTGTTGGCTTCTGGAAGGGCCTTGTGACCCTCTTCCATGCACGTCTTGCACATCCCTTGTTCCCTCACTGTGTGCCCAACCTCCCATTTTCCTGAGATTCTTTATCCTAAACCCCGCATATCTGAGAACTGCCTTTCCCATATTTCCCGAACGGAACAGGGTTTGGCTCTAGTTTGGGGAAACATTGCTTTTTGTCCCCTTTCCCAATGTGCACACCTGCCTTGTCATGACATAGGCTGCTTCTGGGCTGTTGAAAGCTCTTCAGTGAGCTTAAATCTTGGGAACTCAGCAGGTGGCACCTTCTCACCCAGCAAGTCTGAGCTGTGAACTGTATAGCTCCTGAGAGAAATCAGCCTGAGGCTGTCTTCACAGGCAGCCATCTATACTATTTACTATTCTGGGGCTTCTGGGTGGGCGAACAAGGAATAAAGGTGATTCTTGGCTGTGGCCCACTCTCCCTTGGGTGCTGTGGCGAGTACTTACTGATCCTGGATAGAGTGGAAAGACTGGGTTCAGTTCTACTTCTCAGCTTCTGATGTCTGGATTCACAGAGCACCCAGCTTCCTTGAGGGTACAGGGGGAAACTGGTGTCCACAAGGATAGTGAGGCTTGTCAGCCCAGTTCTGGCTCTAGTCCTGCTTGAGGACCTGTTTGAGATGGGTGGAGACTTAGTGCTGCCCGTAGATCTAGCTAAGAGGCACTCTGCCCTGAATCCCACACCTTGGGGAACAACACTTGAGGCCTTAGGTGGCCTGACCCTTTTCACAGGCAACCACTGAGTACACATGTGCCAGGTAAACGTCCCCTGAGATAATTTTATGGCCAGCATGGAGATAGATGAAGGGTTACGGTGTGGTGAGAACATTGGTGGACACTAGGGGTGGTGTGGGATGAAGTAGTGAGATGGTTCAACAGGTAAAGGCACTTGCCACTGGCCTTGATGACCTGAGTCCAATCCCTATAACCCATGTGGTGGAGGAAGAACCAACTGTTCTCTGAGTTCCACATGCACGTCACAGTATATATGTGCCCACATACTTATACGCAGAAGACAAATCACTATAATTTAAAAATATTTTAAAAGAAGAGTTTAGGGGATAAAGGGTTTGTTTTTTTCTTACAATTATAGGCTATAGTCCATCATTGTGGTGATGGACACTTGAAAGGTGTGAGGTCAGGGTGGTAGAAACTTGAAGCAGCTAGTCACATCCACAGTCTAGAGCTAATTGAGAAATTGATACATGTGTGTGCATGTGTATGTGCATGGGGGTGTGCACTTGTAATATCATTGCCAAGGAGGCAGATACAGGTGGATCCCTGGGCTCAATGTTCAGCAGAGCCAGCCAAGCTATTTAATGAGTCCCAGGTTAGGGAAAGACCTTGTCTCTGAAGAAGGAGGAGGAGAAGGAGGAGGAGGAGGAGGAGGAGGAGGAGG
>JADRCD010169231.1:9050-28797 GCA_019843815.1 Montemys delectorum | reverse complement strand
TCTCTCTCTCTCTCTCTCTCTCTCTCTCTCTCTCTCTCTCTCTCTCTCTCTCTCTCTCTCTCTCTTTCTCACTCTCTCTTACCTTCTCATCTCATATATTACATCCCAACCACTGTTTCCACTCCTTTCTTACCCTCAGTTCCTCCTCCCGACTACCTTTTCTCTCCCCTAGATCCACTCCTCCTGTTTCCCTTTAGAAAATGGCAGACCACCTAGGGATATCAGCATAACAAGTTACAATAAGACTAGGCACTTCTCCTCAAATTAAGGCTAGATGAAGTGACCCAGGAGGAAGGAAAGTGCTCCAGAAACAGGAAATGGAGTCAGAGACAGCTGCTGATTCTGCTGTTAGGAGTCCCACTAGCAAGCTACACAAACATAGCATGTAAGTAGGGGACCTAGGTCAGACCTATAGCAGCTCCTAGATTTTTCGTTCAGTCTCTATAGGCCCTCATGAGCCCAGGTTAGTTGATTCTGAGCACCACATTTTCTTTAAACTAATTACTCTGTCTAAAAGTTTCAGTACAACAATCGTAAGAGCTGATAGCATCTTTATGTCATTCTGAGTCCTTTTTACCATAGAGCATGATGTTATGTGTGGATTTCTCATTTATGGCTTTTATTAATTGAAATATTTGCTTCTCATTATATTATATAATAAAAAGCATTATATAATATTATATAATAAAAAGTATCACTTATGTTAAGAAATATATTGTTTTCTGCATGTATTGAGATAATCATGCAATGATTTTCTTCAGTCAATTCTTATAGTATCTGCCAGGGGCTGGCCCTGACCGGGTGTTTCTTCTTTCTTGTTGTTTCTTCTTAGGGCAACGGAGGGGAAGAGAGTAGGCAAGGGTAAGACTTAGTCTTATGATTTCTGGGATGAGACTTTGTCTTAAGAGAAATTTAGGGTTGCTGTATAATAAAAAGTTTACTTATCTAAGTCTAAATGACTATGCTATTGCAGCTGACCTGCCTTCTATGATCCTCTGAGGCCAGAAACTGCAGTTTCTGGCACTTAGCACCTCATCCTAAAACAGTAGGAGATTTAAGTAAAGGATTGATTGCTAGAGCCTTTTCCCTACTGTCCAGATGCCTCTTGCTTGTCTTGGCTAGGGGAAAGTTTAGAGCCATAAACTTCTATTGAACCAGGAGAAGAGAATAATACTTGCAGAAGGAAAAATTTTACAGAAGCAAATATGCATAATCTCATATAAATTCATATACAGATTCATGCTTATTTTTCATTTATAGATATCCAGTTATACACAGTTGGGTCCAGCTTGCATGCTTTCTCAAAATTGCATATTTACACAGACATGCATACATTCTCACAATTACATACTTACACACACCCCCATACTTATATATGCATGGGGAGCAAAAGACGAAGACCCCGTGCAGAAAGAACTCGTTCAGCTCTTGGGTTAGAAATTTGAGTAGAAGTGGTGGTCTTGCCTGTGCTTACAGCCCGGGTCTCAGGAAGGACCAGACAGGAGGCTCAGGTCACAGAAGTGGCAAGATAGCTGGGACTAAATCCTTTCTACCTCCGCCTACAACTAGGAGGAACAGTGGATCCACAACCCTCTTTGCACACCTTTCCCCGTAAGAGGAAAGCTTCTCTCCAGGGAGTGCTATGACCCTGGGCCTCAGGTGGGACCAGCCAGGAGGCACAGGGCACAGAAGGTGCAGCTTTCACTCATCCATCTGCACCCAGGAGGGACAGCTGATCCGCAGCCTGCCATGGGCCGGCCAGTCTGGGCCTCCCTCAACCCATGGTGGGAACAAGGTCCTAGTCAGGTAGACAAGGTGTTGGCGAAGAAATGACAAACAGACACAGCACAAGGGAGTGCAGATTCTGAATGTAATTTGTACAAAGTAGAAATCAGGCTTATATGGTATACAGAGAACAGGGCAAACTACAGAAGTCACGTAGGCAGGAGATGGCTACATCAAGATCAATGAGAACAAGCAGCCAAGTGCAAGGAGGAGCAGTGGTGTCATTCTTTGGACTGGTTGTTCTGGCAGCCCCAAGATAAACTCTCCCCAAGATAAACTCTCAGGGTCTGTCTGAGGCAAGCAGCTGAAGGTCGTATACTAGCATTCTTTGGCTGTAACATAGATAATTAGTGATGGGAGTCCTAAAACTTCTAACTTCTCACTGGCAGTAAAACAGGTTTTCTTTGTGTGGGACTGCTCTGATAGAAAGTGCCTAACTGCTGTCTCTAACTCTTGAGACACCCTGTCCGGTAAGACAGCTTCTTAGTAAAATTTCCAAGCTAATTACAGCTAGGAAATCTATTAGGATTATTGAAACACTGTGAAGGCCAGGAAATAATGTTCAATCTCAGTTTTAGCTAATAACAAAATATTTCTTAGGGCACCTTTATGCCTGAATAAAGAAAGCACACAGATCTCTCCACAGATTATAGCAGAGATCAATCTGGAACACCTCTGAGTTAGGAGATGTCAGCGACTGGGCTACCTCAGGAGACAGACTCCTTTTGAAGTGTATGCCTCAGTTCTGTGATCAGGTTTTTAGGCCTGTCCTAGGCACAACTGAAGTAGACGAGTTATGTGTGACAACAGCCCTCTGCACACGGGTCCTACCAGGGTAGAGCTGATCTCCTAGAAGTGTTGACAAGGCTTACAGATTATATTAGTCAGGGTTCTCTAGAGTCACAGAACTTATGGTAGTCTCTATGTAGTATAGGGATTTATTGATGACTTACAGTCTGTAGTTCAACTCCCAACAAAGGTTAGCAGCAGCTGTGAATAGGAGTCCAAGGATCTAGCAGTTGTTCAGTTCCACTAAGCAAGCAGGCAAAGCAGAGCAAACCTTCCTTCTTCTTATATAGATCTCCAGCAAAATGTGTGGTCCAGATTAAAGGTGTGTGCTACCACACCTTTAATCCCAGATGACCTTGAATTTGTAGATCTTCCTATCTTAATCTTCTGGGCTTCATAGCCACTATGCCTCAAGATCTCCATACCAAGATTCAGGCCGGAAACTTGTATCTCTCAGCCTCCAGATTAGGACCACAGGTGAGCCTTCTAATTCTGGATTGTAGTTCATTTCAGATATAGTCAAGTTGACAACCAGGAATAGCCACTACACAGATCCAGCCAGAGACAGCAAGAACATCTAACACTAGATATTAACAGATGGCTAAGGGCAAGTGCAAGAATCTTACCAACAGAAACCAAGACTACTTGGCATCATCAGAACCTAGTACTCTCACCACAGCAAGTCTTGGATACCCCAACACACTGGAAAATCAAGATTTGTATCTAAAAGCATATCTCATGATGGTGATAGAGGAATTTAAGAATGACATAAGTAACTCCCTTAAAGAAATACAGGAGAACATAGGTAAAGAGGAACAAACCCTTAAAGAGGAAACACAAAAATCCCTTAAAGAATTACAGGAAAGCACAACCAAACAGGTGAAGGAATTGAACAATATCATCCAGGACATAAAAATGGAGGTGGAAACAATTTAGAAATTGTTTCTTAAAAGAGAGACAACTCTGGAGATAGAAAATCTTGGAAAGAAGTCAGGAGCCATAGATGCAGGCATCACCAACAGAATACAAGAGATAGAAGAGAGAATCTCAGGTGCAGAAGATACTATAGAAAACATTGACACAACAGTCAAAGAAAATGCAAAATGCAAAAAGTTCCTAACCCAAAACATCCAGGAAATCCAGGACACAATGAGAAGACCAAACCTAAGGATAATAAAGTATAGAAGGGAGTGAAGACTTCCAACTGAAAGGGCTAGTAAATATCTTCAACAAAATTATAGAAGGAAACTTCCCAAACCTAAAAAGGAGAAGCCCATGAACATACAAGAAGCCTACAGAACTCCAAATAGTTTGTACCAGAAAGAAATTTCTCGTGCCACATAATAGTCAAAACACCAAATGCACAAAACAAAGAAAGAATATTAAAAACAGTGAGGAAAAAAAGTCAAGTAACATATAAAGGCAGACCTATCAGAATTACACCAGACTTCTCACCAGAGACTAAGAAAGCCAGAAGATCCTGGGCTGATGTCATACAGACCCTAAGAGAACACAAATGCCAACCCAGACTACTATACTCAGCAAAACTCTCAATCAACATAGATGGAGAAACCAAAGTACTCCATGACAAAACCAAATTTACACAATATCTTTCTACAAACCCAGTCCTTCAAAGGGTAATAAATGGAAAACGCCAACACAAGGAGGGAAACTACATCCTAGAAAAAGCAAGAAAGTAATTTTAAAACAAAACTTAAAGAAGGTAGCCACATGAACAGAATTCCAACTTTAACAACAAAAATAACAGGAAGCAACAATTACTTTTCCTTAATATCTATTAATATCAATGGACTCAATTCCCCAATAAAAAGACATAGGCTATCAGACTGAGTACGTAACAGGACCCAACACTTTGTTGCATTCAGCAAACCCACCTCAGTGATAAAGACAGACACTACCCCAGAATAAAAGGCTGGAAAACAATTTTCCAAGCAAATGTTCCCAACAAACAAGCTGAAGTAGACATCCTAATATCGAGTAAAATCGACTTTCAGCCTAAAGTGATCAAAAAAGATAAGGAGGGACACTTCATACTCATTAAAGGTAAGATCTACCAAGATGAACTCTCAATTCTGAACCTCTATGCTCCAAATGCAAGGGCATCTACATTCATAAAAGAAACTTTACTAAAGCTCAAGGCACACATAGCTCCCCACCCAATAATAGTGAAAGACTACAACACCCCACTCTCTCCAATGGGCAGATCATGGAAAGAAAAACTAAAAAAGGACACAGTAAGACTAACAGAAGTTATGAAACAAATCGATTGAACAGATATCTATAGAACATTTTATTCTAAAACAAAAGGGTATACCTTCTTCTCATCACCTCATGGAACCTTCTCCAAAATTGATCATATAAATGGTCACAAAATAGGCCTCAATAGATACAAGAAGATTGAGATAATTCTTTGCATACTATCAGATCACCATGGACTAAGGCTGGTCCTTAATAACAACATAAACAATAGAAAGCCCACATACACGTGAAAGCTTAACAACACTCTACTCAATGATAATCTTGTCAAGGAAGAAATAAGGAAAGAAATTAAAAATTTTCTAGAGTTTAACGAAAATGAAGCCACAACATACCCAAAATTATGGGACACAATGAAAGCAGTCCTAAAAGGAAAGCTCATAAGTCTAAGTGCCTCGAAAAAGAAACTGGAGAGAGCATACACCAGCAATTTGACAGCACAACTGAAAGCTCTAGAACAAAAAAAGAAGCAAATTTACCCAAGAGGAGTCAAAGGCAGAAAATAATCAAACTCAGGGCTGAAATCAACCAAACAAAAAATAAAATAACTATACAAAAAAATCAACCAAACCAGGGGCTGGTTCTTTGAGAAAATCAACAAAATAGATAAACCCTTAGCCAGACTAACTAGAGGGCACAGAGACAGTATCCTAATTAACAATATCAGAAATGAAAAGGGAGACATAACAACAGACACTAAGGAAATCCAAAAAATCATCTGATCCTACTACGAAAGCCTATACTCAAGAAAACTGGAAAACCTGGATGAAATGGACAATTTTCTAGACAGATACCACGTACCAAAGTTAAGTCAAGATCAGATAAAGGATCTAAACAGTCCCATATCCACTAATGAAATAGAAAGTGTCATTAATAGTCTCCCAAGCAAAAATAGCCCAGGATCAGATGGGTTTAGTGCAGAGTTTTAACAGATCTTCAAAGAAGAACTAATACCAATACTCCTCAAATTCTTCCACAAAATAGAAACAGAAGGTATTCTACCCAATTCATTCTATGAAGCTACAATTACTCTGATACCTAAACCACACAAAGACCTAACAAAGAAAACATCAAACAAATTTCCCTTATGAATATCGATGCAAAAATACTCAATAAAATTCTTGCAAACCGAATCTAAAAACACATCAAAATGATCATCCATCATGATCAAGTAGGCTTCATCCCAGCTATGCAGGGATGGTTCAGTATATGGAATTCCATCAATGTAATCCACTGCATAAACAAACTCAAGGAAAAAAATCGTATGATCATCTCATTGGATGCTGAGAAAGCATTTGACAAAATCTGGCACTCCTTCATGATAAAAGTCTTGGAAAGATCAGAAATTCAAGGCCCATACTTAAACATAGAAAAAGCAAAATGCAGCAATCCAGTAGCCAACATCAAACTAAATGGAGAGAATCTTGAAGCAATCCCAGTAAAATCAGGGACTAGGCAAGGCTGCCCACTCTCTCCCTACGTATTCAGTATTGTACTTGAAGTCCTAGCCAGAGCAATTAGACAAGAAAAGTAGATCAAAGGGATACAAATTGGAAAGGAAGAAGTCAAATTATCACTATTTGCAAATGATATGATAGTATACTTAAGTGACCCCCAAAATTCCACCAGAGATCTTCTAAACCTAATAAACAACTTCAGGAAAGTAACTGTATATAAAATTAACTCAAGCAGATCAGTGGCCTTCATCTACACAAAGGATAAACAGGCAGAGAAAGAAATCAGGGAAACAACACCCTTCACAATAGTGACAAATAATATAAAATACCTCGGTGTAACTCTAACTAAGCAAGGAAAAGATTTGTATGACAAGAACTTCAAGTCTCTGAAGAAGGAAATCGAAAAAGATATCAGAAGATGGAATGATCTCCCATGTTTGTGGATTGGCAGGATTAATATAGTAAAAATGGCCATCTTGCCAAAAGCAATCTACCGATTCAATGAAATCCCTATCAAAATTCCAACTCAATTCATCACAGACTTAGAGCAATTTGCAAATTCATTTGGAAAAACAAAAAACCTAGGACAGTGAAAACTATTCTCAACAATTAAAGAACCTCTGGTGGAATCACCATCCCCAACCTTAACCTGAACTACAAAGCAATTGTGATTAAAAACTGCATGGTATTGGTACAGTGACAGGTATGTGGATCAATGGAATAGAATTGAAGACCCAGAAATGAACCCATACATCTATGGTCACTTGATCTTTGACAAAGGAGCTAAAACCATACAGTGGAAAAAAGACAGCATTTTCAAAAAATGGTGCTGGCTCAACTGGCAGTTAACATGTAGAAGAGTATAAATCGATCCACTCCTATCTCCTTGTATAAAGTTCAAGTTCAAGTGGATCAAGGACCTCCACATAAAACCAGATACACTGAAACTAATAGAAAAGAAAGGAGGGAAGAGCCTGGAGCACATAGGCGCAGGGGAAATTTTCCTGAACAGAACATCAATGGCTCATGTTCTAAGATCAAGAATTGACAAATGGGACTTCATAAAATTACAAAGCTTCTGTAAGGCAAAGGACCCTGTTAATAGGACAAAATGGCAACCAACAGATTGGGAAAAGATCTTTACCAATCCTATATCCGATAGAGGACTAATATCCAATATATACAAAGAACTCAAGAAGTTAGACTCAAAAGAATCAAATAACCCCATTAAAAATGGAGTACAGAGCTAAGCAAAGAATTCTCAAATGAGGAATACAAAATGGCTGAGAAACACCTAAAGAAATGGTCAACATCCTTAGTCATCAGGGAAATGCAAATCAAAACAACCCTGAGATTCCACCTCACATCAGTCAGAATGGTTAAGATAAAAACTTGGGTGACAGCAGATGCTGGCAAGGTTGTGGAGAAAAAGGAACACTGCTTCATTGCTGGTGGAATTGCAAGCTGGTACAACCACTCTGGAAATTAGTTTGGGGGTTCCTCAGGAAATTGGACACAGTACTACCAGAAGACCCAGCTATATCACTCCTGGGCCTATACCCAGAAGATGCCCTTATATATAATAAGGACACATGCTCCACCATGTTCATGGCAGCCTTATTTATAATAGCCAGAAACTGGAAACAACCCAGATGTCCCTCAACAGAGGAAAGGATACAGAAAATGTGGCACATCTACACAATGGAGTATATTCAGTTATTAAAAACAATGAATTTATGAAATTCTTAGGGAAATGGATGGATCTGGAGAATATCACCCTAAGTGAAGTAACTCAATCACAAAAGAACACACATGGCATGCACTCTCTGAAAAGTGGATATTAGCCCAGAAGCTCAGAATACCCATTGTACTGAGCATAGGGTCCCCAATGAAGAAGCTACAGAAAGGACTCAAGGACCTGAAGGGTTTGCAGCCCCTTAGGACAAACAACAATATGAACTATCTAGTAACCATCAGAGCTCCCAGGGGCTGAACCATGAACCAAAAAGCACACATGGTGGGACTCATGGCTCCAGCAGCATATGTATAGCAAAGGATGGCCTAGTCAGTCATCAATGGGAAGAGAGAGACTCTTGGTCCTGTGAAGGTTTATGCCCCAGTGTAGGGGAATGCCAGGGCCAGGAAGTGGGAGAGGGTGGGTTGGTGGGCAGTGGGAGGGGAGAGGAAACAGGGTTTGTTTTTGTTTTTGTTTTTGTTTTTGATATTTTTTCAGAGGGGTAACCAGGAGAGGAGATATCATTTGAAATGTAAATAAAGAAAATATCTAATAGAAAAAACCTCACTCATTCTGGATGAAAAATGCAGCTCCAATCTTTATTATATAAGAAATAAAAGGCTTTGACCTTTTTCATGCTAAATGAATTTAACCCATGTTTGTAAGAAAAAGGCTTTGTTTCATTTAATAAGACTAAGCCTGCCTTGTTCTTACCATGGGGATTTGTTCTGTCCCAAGGTAAGGAGAAACCTGCCTGCTCCTTCTCCTCTCTACAGCATCTTCTTTTTTCCTCTTTCCCTCTGCATTCTGCACATTGTTCTCTTAGTGTTTTATGTCATTTATAGTTTCTAAGTTATTCCACTTTGCATTCTCTTTCTAATCACTGAAGAGTTCTGTCTAAAATCTCCTCAGCTCAGTTCCTCTCTCAGCTCAGTTCTTCTTACCTCCGTTCCTCTGACTTCAGTCCTTCAGTTTTGACTCTTCTCTTTGTCCTCAGCCCTTAAACATCTTTCAGAATACATGATCACATGTTAAAAAGTTCATCCGAAGTTCACACAGAAAATGAAATCATAAGTTAAAATAGAAGTTTACAACAGAGAATGTTTACATGCACATCCATTAGGAGTAATTATCTAGCTAAACATCCATCACCTGTCTCACAGGTTCACCAAAAGTTTAAAATGATAACTAAGTTATAAGCAAAGTTTTGTATGGATAAACCCAGTCAATATTTTATCTTCTGTTCTAGATCCTATAGTCCCCTTTTATGACCTTTGGTTAATTGTTTTACAACCTCTTGGAATGTGCTCTGAGTAGGAGAAAGTCTGGTTACCATCTAAGAGCAGCTAACTCCTGACACATGGGAGACTAGCAGAGTTCTCATTGCAGTTTTGACTATCAGAATAGGACCTAATAGCAGTCCCATTATAAAAGAGCTTAATAATCACAGATATAATTTTACGAATTCTTATGGGATCATCATTAAGACTTAAGTCATCTATTTGTCTATATAGCATCACTATAAGACAGCACATCTTCGTGGATCTGCAGAGATCTGTTCCAAAGGGGTGTGCTATTACTTAGTAATTGTCATATATGTTTAATAATAACAGGAAAAGCATACTAATAGCAAGAATCTTTCCTAAAATGAGTCTCTTTCAGTCTTGCTTAATAACGTCTCACCTGTCGTAGATTACATAACAATCCAAAGCAGGCCACTTCAGGATGATCACCTGCTAGTTATTAGCTTGTCCCATTATGGCTCCTGACAAATATCATTTGCTTGATATCGGGTAACACAGTAACTTATTTTTTGATCCCTCCTTGCATCCCAGGGATAATTTAACTTGGTTACAGCATATGGTTTTCTTTCTTATGCTATCGAACTTAGTCCTTTTGAATTTCATTGGTGATTTTTGCCATTGTATTGATCAGGGATATATTTTGCTCTATTATTTTCTTGCAGACTACGTTTTTTCTGGTGTCAGCATCTGTATGCTTGTCTCATAAAAAAAGCTTTGGAAATGGAGAAATGTAAATGTAAATATCATTTCTATTTCCTCAGATGAAGTGCTGAGATGAAAGCCATACCTAAATAACCTAAGCCAAGAATGTTCCCATACCCTCACCCTTTCTAGTTCTCTCTGAACTCTGGCTGACTGGTTCAACTCAGCTCTTCTGGATAAAATGCCTCTCCAATTTGACTGATTCTGTCTGGATTCTCTCAGCTTCTGACTGAATTGTGCTGCTTGGAAAAACTGACTCTGAACTCTAGGAACTGAACTGCTTTGCTCTGAACTGAGCACAACTGCTCTCAACTGATCTGCACCAAACTGAAGAACTCCTAACTGAACCTCCAAACAGAAATCCACTGTCCTGTCTTCTCTCCCTCACTGCTTTTTAAGTAGTCTTTCTTTCCTACCTGTTCTCATGAAAGTTGGGCCTATCCTGTCTCTGACTCATTTTGTCAAATATTTATCTTCTTTGTCACTTTGTCTGCTCTTCAATTAGAGTTTCCAGAGCTCTCAACCCTTCTTTCTCGGCCTCTCCTTCCTTCTCTGGATTCTCTAATACATGTATTTGCTTTCTTGACACTATCCCATAAGTCCCCTAGTCTTTCTTCATACTTTCACATTCTCTTTCCATTGGTCCATCTAGGTAGGAAATTCCAAATCACCTGTCTTTAAATTTACTTGTTATTCCCTTAATTTATCAGCCTTAATCTCTAGTAACTCTACTGGATTATTGAATTTTTCAGCTCTTCTATTTCTACTCAATTTGTTTAATATATTAACAAATATAAATAATTAATGCCTTACTTTTAAAACATCATTGTGTCTATATATAATGTTTATGACTGTAGAATATACTTCCTTGTTTCTTAATGGATATCACAATGTGTCAGGACTCAAAAACTTGAAGAAACAGCAACTTCTCCCAGTCTTTAAACACTGCTATCATATAAAGGAAGAGCCCCACCAATAAGTTTGGGTAGAGACTTGGGGTTTTCTTTTTTTGTTTGTTTTTTGTTGTTTTTTTTGTTGGTTTTTTTTTTTTTTCAAGACAGGGTTTCTCTGTGTAGTCCTGGCTATCCTGGCGCTCACTCTGTAGACCAGGCTGGCCTCGAACTCAGAAATCTACCTGCCTCTGCCTCCCAAGTGCTGGGATTAAAAGCGTGCGCCACCACGCCCGGCTGGAGACTTGGGGTTTTCAATACCATCCGACTTGTATGATTTCTCTGCTCCTGTATATACTATGCTTTAGATTTTGGCTTCTTTATCAGTAGTTCATAATAACTTGCTCCCCCTGGTGTCTAATTATGACACAGCAAATTCTCTAGGTCTGCCAGGTAACATCTTGAGCTTCCTAGCTCTCAGTGGTCATCAACTAGTAACTTGCTGTCAGTGTTCTGAGACAATAAAAAAAGGCATCATTCCCTTAGAAATTGTCTCAAAAGTAAGTACCAATTATGTTCTCCACTCATCCCCCTTCGAATTGAGTAAGATCACCACTCTCAGGTCAATATAATATAACTTAGTTAAATGCTCTTCTCTCAAAACTGAGCTGCAGTATGATGGCCGGCTCTGCTGTATGCGCAGGTAGGAACCTTGAATTTCATGTTGCGTTATTAGTGTTACAATGGCAGTATGGCCTCTGTTACTGAAGTGAGGAAACTTCAAATGAAGTTCTTTGGCAGAAGACAGCAACAAAACTTCATGATTTAAGACGATTATTTACTGGTGAATTCAATGGCATTTATAACTAATTCCCATAAGAAGATTCATGCCAAAAAATAGAATGAATGCTCACACATGTAAAATCTGGTCATTGGTGTTTAAAACAATGCTGGGCTAAGGCTTTGACATGGGTTTGGAATGAAACACCATGGTCCAGGGCAAGCTATGGACAGTCCATGTGGAGCCTACAGGGGATGTCTTTCCTGATACTGATGGTTACTTGAGTTTAGCCCTCAAAGTCAAGTGGGGCCCTGGAGAGGCATACAGCAATCAGGAACAAGGAAGTCTGAGAGGGACTTGGTGGTCAGCTGGAATGCTCACCCACTCAAAGATGTAACATTAACTTCAACAAAAAGAACAGTGTCACTCACTGGTGACACCCAATACATGCTGCATGCCAAACTCTGGGCTGCTCTTCTCAGCCCCTTTGACCACAGGGGTGAGGATTTGAGGTGTGCACACAGATGGACAGAGTGGTCTAATGCCTCCAGGAGTCTGTGGGGTTTAGGTTTAGGATTGTTTGGTGTCATATTTTCTCCTCCTCCTCCTCCTCCTCCTCCTCCTCCTCCTCCTCCTCCTCCTCCTCCTCCTCCTCCTCCTGTCCTCCTCTTCCTTCTCCTCCTCCTCTTTCTTCTCTTCCTCCTCCTTCTTTCTAAGTTTTGGCAGGAGAGATATGCAATTTTTCACTCAGATTCAGATTTGACATCACTCTTTCAAATGCTGCAATGCAATACAGATCAATTTCAAGTGGGAAAAAAAATGCAAAGTTAGGTTTCCCTTTTATCTGTGACTCCTTAAGAAGCATGTTGTATCTGAGTTCGAGGCCAGCCTGGTCTACAGAGTGAGTTCCAGGACAGCCAGGGCTATACAGAGAAACCCTGTCATGTAAAACAAAACAAAAAACAAAACAAAAAAAGAAGAAGTGTGTTGTTGATATACATGCTAAGTGGTAACACTCTCTACTTATTTAACCTTGTAGCTCTCATGAGTTCATTGAACCAGGTACTCAGCTCTTCCAAGAAGGTGAGAAGCCCTGTGTCCCGGTGAAGCTTTTGTTCCATGAGCACACTGCCATGCCATTGACATTTTGTAGTGGTGCAGATTTTATAACAGCTGTGTATGTTTGCAAATATTAAATTATTACGTAATTTAAGATGAGCATTTTCATTCTAAATTTTATGTGTACAAATATATTTTTTTAACAAAATTTCAAAACCCAGTTTTAGTTCTTACATAAAAACAAACAAAAAACTCTGCTAAATCATTGTTATAAAACAACTTTCATTTATTATTAGTGTGTCTTAGATGTACAACCTATTGGCAACTCATTTAATGCTTGCAACAAAGTTTTAAATACTGAGAGGAACCTGTTTTCTGCACAGTTATTTATGAAGGGAGTCCAAGAAGTGAACAGATGAACAGGAGTTAAGATTCAAGTTTAGAGCTCCTCAGTCCATGCTCTGAATGATATTAGTTTTAACACAGAGGACTGATACTGTATTGTTTGAAACTCTTATGGTTCTTATAGAAAAATGGTTACCAAAAATTGCTAAAAGAATGGAATTCTGTGGCTGATATAACTGTGAAGTCTCAAGGCAGCACTGGCCTTAGAGATGGGACAGGCTCAAAGAGTGTAAGATTGTTGCGTCTGCCATCCTGGCTGGACTCCCTTTTGTGTGTTGGCTTTATGGTCCAGGTGAGCCTTTACTCTAGATGCCAGCTCTACCTCACTTTATTCTCTGGCTGTTCCTCACATACTCTCAAGTTCATGTTTTCCAGGCAGTTCTCACCTTTAACTTTATTGGCCTTATTCAGACCCCATCCTAGGGTTTTAAACTGACTTTCCAATCACTCATACCAAGGAAACCAAAAGAGCTTATTGACTTGTGTCTACGTAGTATGCTCCATCTCTGTAATGGGATTCTTCCCACAGGAGATAGTTGCCACTTCAAAATTGTTAGAACTTGCAAGAAAGTAGGTAGTGACCGAATGACTGAAATGAACAAAGTATACCATGCAATATTATACAACTGATACCTACTAATACACATTTTTTCATTAGTGTCAAAGGCTGCCCACATCTTTAAAAGGAACACAGACTTGTAATACATTCCTATAACTGGGAGAATTGGTTAGTATTCTAATTACTCTTGGGATGACATTGCTCTGGAAGTATCCTTTGAGGCAGTATTACCAGTATGCATTGATGCTGGGCTTTTAGTCACGTGGAAGGAGGCATGCGGATGTGCAGCAGTTGGGAAGGAGGCGTAAAGGATGCTTAGCTTGATTGAGAAAGGTTAATTACATGTGAAATGAGGCTGGGATTCAGGGGATGTTTGCTCTAGATTCTGTGTAATGTTATATTAACACTGGGATTCTTTTTATTCTATTAACAAAATAAACTCATTTTGTTTGGTTTCATTTTACAGTTGCTTTAATCCCACTGAACATTTATAACTATTATTTAATTTTACTAAGCATTTGTGGATAGTAAAATACCTATAGATTTAAGCAACGACTGGATATTAAAGACATCCTGTTCTTACAGAGATTTGATCTGCTAATTAGCCACACCAATTTCATGGATCATTGCATCTCACTTAAAATGTATTGTTATACGTTTATAATCTTTCCATAATGAGCTTTTATTGAGTGCATGGGCCAACTTCTGTGTGATATACAAGAGACTCTCCCTTCCCCCATCTAAATAATATGTTCACAGCCTAACACATTGTGATAATATTCTATGGCAAATGGTCTTCCTGACATTATTAAATGGTATACTTAGAATCACAATAGCAAATACAAACATACAAGGAAGGAGAAGCAAGAGCGTGCCCAGAGAAGCTTAAGAAAATAGGCAAGAAGAGGGAGGAAAGGTGTCCACTAGTAATGACAGCCATTACAAAGTTATAAACAATGCACATAAAGACCAAGTTTTCTGTCATTATCTTAGGATAATGTCTCTTACTATAACGTGCATTTCAGTTTTCCTGTTACTTAAATGGAATAACTTAATGTTTTGTATCTCTTCAACAGGAACACTCACTTTTCTTTATTTTTTAAAAATATTTTTATTGGCTTTGTTTATTTACATTTCAAATGTAATCCCCCTTCCTGGTTTCCCCTCTGGGTGGAACAAATAACAGTTGATATCTTCTCATATCATAACCAGCCACTTCTTCTTCTGCAGTAATCCTTTGCATTAATGTTCATTCTTTACCGAGAGTATTATGTAGGGAGCAGAGAAAGCCTAGCATGAGGGAAGTCTTGAGTGAGTGTGTACTGCTGATATGGGCATGGTCAAGTGATGAATCCCAGTGCCCCAGGCTCCGAGGGATGGGAGACAAGCGTCAGTGTTGACAGCAGCATGAGCAGCTTTCTATGAGAAATCAGACTGAGCAAGCCTACGAGTGCAAGCCAACTCCTGCCTCCAGGTTTTGGCTCTCCTGGTGATGGACTGTTACCTGGAAATGTATCATGAAATCAACCCTTCCCTGCCAAAGCTACTTTTGGTCACAGCATTTATCCCAACAAAAGTCTAACTGAGGCAGGTGGTTAAGAGCATTCTGTAGCATTTTGGTGGAATATTCTGTAGATGACTTTTAAGTCCACTTGATCTCTAAAGTTATTTAGCTTGGGTGATTTTTTCCCTTTGGTCTAGATTACATGTCTATTGATTAGGGTTGGGTATTAAAATTCACCCACATTTCTGTGCGGAGATCAATCTGCCTCTTTGTATTCCATAGTGTTTGTCCTATAAAACAGTGTGTGCCAATGCCCAGTGCATGCATGCATGCATAGAATTGAAATATCCTCTTGATGGATTATTCCCTTAATCAACATTAAACGACTTTATTTTTCCTGTATAGTTTGAAGTCTATTTTCTCAGATTAGTGTTAGTATTAGTGTTGCCATACCTGCTTGCTTATTAGGTCCACTGGATTGTAATACCTTTTCCACCCTTTCACTGAACAATGTATTATCTTTGCCAGTGAGATGCATTTCTTGTATGGAACAAATGTGTAGGTCTTGTTATAGCAATTCATTCTGCTTGTTTGATTGTATTATTTAGAGCATTAACATTCAATTATTTAAAAAATGTATAGTCATATCTTCTAATTTTTTTTGAATGTTTGGTACTTAATCATTATTTGTTTATATTCTGCTTTACCGATGGTTTTTGGATTATGTTCATATTTCTCTTCAGTGTATGGGATTCCTTGAAAGGTCTATAGTATTGGCTTAATGGTCAGACAGTCTTCTGGTTCCTTTTTTTTTTACCAAGGAAAGGATTGCTTTTCTATTTTATCCATGAAGAATAGCTTTGGCTTTATTGGAGTTAGTGCTTTAAGTCTGCAGTTACAGAGTTCAGTGATTGAAATACATTCCTATGCCCTCCTGGTTTTAGTTTTCCTTGAGAAACCTGCTGTTATTCTGAAAGGTGTGCCTTTTCTATAACTTGATGCTTCTTTATGGAAATTTTCAATATTCTCTCTTTGTTGGGCATCCTTAGTGTTTAATGATCACATGAATGGGAAAAATCTTTTCTTTTTTTCTTTTATCAGCTCAACATTCTAAACGCCTGCTGTAATTTCTTCACTGATTTTTATTTATCATGGTTTTTTTCTGCCTTTAGCTTCCTTCTGTCATCTTCCATGCCTACAATTCATAAATGCTGCTCTTTTCATAATGCACTACACATTTCATGTTTTGTTTATATTGTATTTTTATTTTATCTTCATCCTTTTTGGAATGTTGTACTTCATCTAACTTGTCTTCAAGCCCTGACAATCTGCCTAGCAACTGATCTATTCCATTGCTGAGGCTTACCAATGATTTAAATTAAAACAAAAATAAAGAAACAAAGTAACAAAAAGCAAACAAAACAAAAAACAAAACAAAACAAAAAGCCTTAATTTGCTGAGCTTTTAATTTTGAAATTTTTAACATTTTTATTTTCTTAATTTTTCTTTTATGTTTTGAATTGACTTCTTTATTTCAGTCAGCTATTTGTATTCTCTTTAAAGGAGTTTATTCATTCCCTATTTGATTTTGTTGAGCATTTGCTTAACCAGGCTTTTGAGTTCTTGTCTGAAATTTCATCTAATTCATTGTGCAATTAGTACTTTTTGTACATGCTATGGTTCCTTAACTTTTGTTTTATATTTCCTATATTTGTATGTTGGGAAGTACACATCTGGGATTAGGGTTGCCTTTAGATTCTTTTGTTTTATATTTTCAGTTCATTTTTAAAAAAAATTAAAATAAAGATGATGAAATTACTCACTTAAGTTTCCTCCTTGTTACTCCTCCAGTGCTTTCCTTACTCCCCATCAACTCCATTGCCTCTTTCTCTCTTATTGTTAACAGTCACACACACACACACACACACACACACACACACACACAAACACATATGTCAGTGTGTGAGTATACAAATACATTTCTCAGTTACTTTTATATGTGTGATTTCAGAGGTGATCAATAGGTTCTGGGTACCAGTTAGGGGAAACCATCCTAGGAAAGATATTTCTCCCACTTTCAGATTCCATAGCTACCTGTATTTCTTTGTTTAGAGATAGAGTACTGAGATTCCCCTCTTGCATGTTAGTATATCTATTTGTGTTGTATTATTTTCTTGGTAATAGTTGCAATTCTCAAGTTGGATTAAGTTGTAGGGCTAAGGTGTTTATTCTCATAGGACTTACATGTAGCTTAGGAACTAAATCCTGAGCCCACGTGCTCTATCTATCTCAAGTACTTTCTGAGAAAACAAATCCTAATCAATAAATGAGCACATTATGGAAATAAAGTAATAATCAACTAAAAGCAATAATACATTCAATTCCAATTATTTTGGGTGAAATTAAGAATGATAATGTGATCTGCAGTAACATATTCATTACTAAGGATATGTATAGACAGAAAATAAGCAAAGTAGGAGATAGGGTCCAGGTCCAAATAATCATGGAATTCTCTATGTAGATCATAGGGTTTGAACTCAGAGATTCACCTTCTTCTACCTCTTAAGTGCTAGGATTAGAGTCATTTGCCACCACACCTAACCAATACTCTTTTGAATAAAAGTCTTACTTTGTCTAAGTCTGGTTTTATCTTTTATTTGCTACTATAATTATTTAAGCACTCTTAAAATATCAATAAGAATTTATTTACAGGTGAGAAAACCTTCTAACAATTATTTTCTCATCTTAACAAAAAATTTGTAACTTACTAGAAAATGATACAATGAAGCTATTAACAGAAAAATATAGCATATATTTTATTACTAAATAATATTTCATTACCTTAAACCAAATGCCCAGCCTTATCAATTGTCTTTCTGACTTTCAGTTGCTTATCAAACTATCATTTATTTCTTCAGCTATCATGTTGGAAATTCTCTTATCAAAATCATTCCTCAGCTTATGCTCCATCATTGGTCAGACACTAGATAGTGGAGTATACCTAACTCACATCTTTTCCCTTGTTTTTAATCCACTGCTCCCACCCCATTCAAGCTGTCTAAGATACTTCATGCCAATGATACTGTGGTGCTTGGCTGGTCTATGTATCAATGACACTTTTCTTCTTTTCTCTGGTACAATAAATATGAGCTTGAAGAAAAGCAGGGTAGCATGTTTGACAAATGAAGAGAAGATAAATGAAAACAATCTTGTGCAGATTGATGTTACAGTCTAGAAGTTAAGAACTGTGGATATCCTGCCAAGGTGGATACATAGCCTCACACAAGTTCTTCATCATCATTGATTTGTTAGTGGGTCGAGTGTTGCCTCTGCTTTGGGTACTGTGGGAGCTAGTGTTTTTTCACTGAACACTTATTTCCTAATGATGGGTGATCCAGTTGGACTGCCAAGTAGAAAGGGCAGCATTTTTATGGGCTGGCAGACATTTTTCTCAGTCTGGAGCTCTGTTCATCAAGTAGTTTGCTTTGATAGAGTAAGCCCAATTTCTCAATCTGGCCAAATTCCCTGGAATTAGTCAAGCTCCCAGATTTGAGGCCAACTTCTGTGTCTCTCTCTTCTCCCTATTGTCCTCCTAGGTGAGCCTCATTGTGGTGAAAGGGCCAATCAGATTCTTAGTCAAACTTCCAGCATCATTGAAAGCACTGCATTTTCTAGGATCACACTATTCCCTTTTCTTGAACACCATCCCTTCTTACAGGTATACTTCCTACCCTATTTTAAACTTAAACTGTTTCCAAGCATGAAATATATATATATATGTGTGTGTGTGTGTGTGTGTGTGTGTGTGTGTGTGTGTGTCTCAATCAATCCTCCTTTAATGAATGAACAAGGGACCCTCACTGAACTTAACCTATTTTCTTCTAGCATAGCTTGAAAATCTTGGAATTGTATAGTTGGCCAAATAACTGGGCAGAAGTTTAGAACTTAAAAATATTTGAACTTTCCCCCCACAGATAGCTATTGGTTTGAATATTGAAATCATTATCAATATTCATACCACATCCAATTGTAAATGAGTATTCCTACCTATTCCAAAATCTCATAGAATTTCAAGTGATAGAGTAACCTTTGTCTCACATTCTAACATCACCTCAAATGTAAAGAATCTAGTCACACTTATGCCGCTGGATGGTGCATGCTCTCTCATGCTTGCCAGTCCATGCTGCTTCTTAAGTGGGCATGAGTTTGCGACCCTGCCATGAGGTGTTCCCATAAAGAAACTTTTACTATTGATGAACACACACCACCTCACACATACATATGCTATTGAAACAGCCAAAGTGAAACTTTTACTGGAATTAGCTTCTCTTATGAGCTCTTTTGGGTCAGGAGCTAATTACCCTTTGCCCTTTGTCCTTTCCATTCACACTGGTGAAAACACACTCCTAAGCTGTTTCCTTCCCTATAATCTAATTGAAGGCAGAAGTAGGGCTCTCTCTCTCTCTCTCTCTCTCTCTCTCTCTCTCTCTCTCTCTCTCT